>LPNX010074077.1:500119-521733 GCA_001517045.1 Pseudotsuga menziesii | reverse complement strand
TATAAACTATGGATCAACAAATACTACAGGTGACTTACAAAGCATATGCGCCCAACAACAATAACACAAACTATGGATCAACAATTACTATGGGATGACTTACAAAGTATATGCGTCCAACAACAATATACTAACACGGTAACATGAAGGATTGACATGGGTTCCTAACATCTTCTCAGGGTCTATTGATATACCCTCTTCAAGATAATGTGACCCAAATACTGAATTCTATCTCTATAGAAGTCACACTTGCTCAACTTTGCATACAACTGATGCTCCCTGAGCAATTGCAATGTCAATCTCAAATTCTCTTCATGTTCTTTCTTATTCTTAGAATAAACAAGAATGTCATCAAAGAAAACAAAAACAAACTTGTCCAAATAATTGCTCAAGGCACTGTTCATAAGGCACGTAAATGTAGTTGGTGCAGTTGTGAAACCAAATGGTACCACTACAAACTCATAATTCCCATACCTTGTCCTGAAGGTTGTCTTATGAATGTCTTCATCCTTGATTCTCACCTGATGGTAACCAGACCTCAAGTCAATCTTGGAAAATACCCTTGCTCCTGTCATTTGATCAAAGGATATTTATTCTTCACAGTAACCTTGTTCTACTTCCTGTAATTAATACAAAACCTAAGTGTACCATCTTTCTTCTTTACAAATAGAACCGATGCTCCCCAAGGGGATACACTTGGTTGAATATACTTCTTTTCCAACAACTCTTGCAGTTTCATTTTCAACTCTAGCATCTCCAGTGTACTCATCCTGTAGGGTGTCTTGGACACTGGTGCTTCTCCTTGCACAATTTCAATGGTGAAATCAATGTCCCTCTTTGGAGGAAGCCCTGGAATCTCATTAGGAAACACATCCTAGAATTCCTGTAACACCTGATAGTCCTCCAACCTGGGAGTTTCATCTCCGGTTGGTTCTAGAATATGAGCTGCATACAACTGGCAATGTTTCCTGTAGAACTTCTTCAACTGCATTGTTGAAACCTGTCTTACTGAAATTACCTTTGGAATACCTTTCACAACTACTGGGTTTCTTTCTTCATCCATGCATTCAAAAGTGTTATTGTAACAGTCAAGTTTCACTCTGTGAGACTCTAACCACATTAGAGGAAATTTCAACTCAAAATGGGCCTCCTAAAATGAACTAATAAAATAATAGTTAAAATAATAAAATAATATTTATTAATTTTGGAGAAAGAAAAGAAAAAAACTACTTTTTTGTTTGTATTTTTGACATATCTCCCCGTGTTTTTACTCAAATTTCAATCGGGAGAGCTCGTTGGATGCGGAATTAAATTCCGCATCCAACGAGTACCCACTCGGCATACTTTTGACGGACCCCGCTACCCCAAAAATAAGAAATACCTGAAAAATAGAATGATGATGTCATCATTCCATTTTTTAGGTATTTCTTGTTTTTGGGGTAGCGGGGTCCGTCAAAAGTATGCCGAGTGGGTACTCGTTGGATGCAGAATTTAATTCCACATCCAACGAACTCTCCCGATCATCATTCCATTTTTCAGGTATTTCTTGTTTTTGGGGTAGCGGGGTCCGTCAAAAGTATGCCGAGTGGGTACTCGTTGGATGTGGAATTTAATTCCACATCCAACGAGCTCTCCCAATCGATATTTGAGTAAAAACACGGGGAGATATGTCAAAAATACAAACAAAAAAAGTAGTTTTTTTTATGATACCCATCCCCAAATTTATATTAAAAAAGTGTTTAAGACCTATACGGTATTTCAAATTTAAAGCAATTTCATTGGCTAACACATGATGACATGGAATTTGACTAAAAGTTAAAAGGCCCATTTTGAGTTGAAATTTCCTCGAATGATCCATTCCAACGAGAACATCATAGGAACCAAGTGGTAGAACATTTAGATCTACACAAGTGATCAATCCATTCATGGCCAATGGACATTTCTCTACCACTTCACTGACCTTTCTCTTAGTCCCAGTGGCTAGCTGAATTAACCGAGATTTTCTATGCGTTACCCTCTTAAAAGCACAAATTTCCAATACTCTAGGAGTGATGTAACTATCAGTAGAACCAGGGTCAATAAAAATAGAAACAGATTGTTCAACAATCTTGCCTGCAACTTCAAGCACAGTTAACTGGTGATCTGCCTGGAGGTCCTCCAGTGTTGTAAAAATTCTAGGGACGACCCTTGCTACTTGACCTACTGTTTCTACTTCCTAAATGTTATAAGCTGTCCTTGTACTTTGATTCTCGAGTGGACACTATCTACACAAGTGGGGTCCTTCACATTTCCAACATTTGAGGGGACCTTTATTCTGTTGTGGATCTTTAGGCTTTCCACCTTTATTCTGCTGATTCTTGAATCTAGAAGGTTTGAAAAATTTCCTTATTTGGTCAAACTTCTTATTCTTCTTGTCCTTCCATGTCTTATGGTAATCAAGTTTACCCTTGCTTTTCTCATAGCAATACTTATCCTTCCTTATGGCTTCTTCAAGAGTTCTCAGTTTGTAAAACTCAATTCTATCTTTGTAAGACTAAGGCAATCCACTCAGAAACTGCTTGACCTTTACTTTTTCATCTTTGATGTACCAGACATACCTCAACAATTCCAAGAACTTATTTGCATATTCATTCATGGTCTGCTGTCCCAATCTCAGCTCATGGAACTCCTTAATCTTATCATCATAATACTTGTCAGAGAGGTATTTTTGCCTAAAATGCTTCTTAAACTATTTCCATTTCAGTCTCCTCTCACTGATCCTCTTTACTTGCTTGAAGTGTTCCCACCAAATGGATGCTCTTCCATTTAGATTGAATATGGAAACTCTTTCCTTCATGTTTCCTGAATAATCTTGCACTTGGAAGTACTTCTTTATCCTAAGAAGCCAAGCTTCAGCCTCTTGTCCAGTCTTTATCTCACCTTCAAATGTAGGAGGTTTAGCTTTCTTAAATTCATCATGAGAGCGATCCCTATGGTGTCTTCTTCTTTTACTTTTACGAGAAGATGAACTTGTATCTCCACTGGATTCTTTAGAATCAAATGATCCACTAGAAGTCCTTCTCCTTCTCCTAGTGCTGCTCTTACTGCCTTCTAGTCTTGCTGTACCTCATCTAGAGTCTATCTTTCTCTACAAATCTGTCAAAGTCTGCAACATAGCAGCATTCAACTGATGCTGCTCTTCCAAGGCTTTAATCAGGCTTCTCATGGTGGTTGCAACATCTAACAGTGTCTCTTGGAATATCCTTCCATTACACTCTATGTCATTATTTCCATTATGGACATTTTCTCCCATGGCATCTCCTGCACGCTCATAATAATCTCAAGCATCATATCCGTCATGGGTTCTCATGACTGAATGACCTCTTTCTTTACCACACTGTTCTTCCTAGAATACCTCTCTTGGAGGTGTCTATAATTCTGCAAACATGTTAGTAGCAAACTGTTAGATGCATATCATTAATGTAAATCAGAACTACTTACCTTCTTCTTCTAGAATTTTATAAAATAACAATCTTGCTAAAACACAAAATTTTCTTTCTCTCTTGTTCATCCCTGTAATCCACAGATAGTCTGCTAAAATCCACTGAAAATAGTTGGAATTTGCTAAGAAAATCTACTTGGAAAAAATCTGAAATTTCCTTTGGCCCAATCGGACCTTTTCCCAACAAATTTTTGACACTCCGGTGATCGAAACACCTAACACTCCACCGTGTCAGACCCTTAGTCTTCTAAGCTTCTAGACTATTCATCAAGTCCTTTTCCCACTAGCTTTCTAGCGTTTCAATGATCAAAACATCTAGGATTTTGACTCTACATCAGCGGGTTGTTCATCTATTTCGTTCCAGTGTTTCAGTGGCCCAAACCCCTAATTTTCTTCTGCATTGTCGGGTCTGTAATTATCTAACAGTATGAACTTAATTGGTGGGGAAACCAACTAATCCATTGCATCGGTGGTCAGGTGCACTGTGCCTCAGGCGGCTAGTCCTCAAGGCTTCTGTAATGGTGGCCAATGATCCTTCTGTGTCTTCCACGGCCATAATCCTATCGGCAGGCGAAAGCACTAACTGCTGCAGCATCAAACGGTTAGTCTTCTAGGTAGCCAAGACAGTAGGCATCGATCCTACTGCAGGTTTTGTGGACCTTAATACCTTATCGGCCGTTGGAAGGACTAACCTCTGCGCATCAGTGATCCAATTCACTACATTCCCTGTCATTGCGGCGACCAGACAACAATTAATCTCCGATACGTCAACAATCGGATCCATTATTTCATCAGACGGTTAGTCTCTTAAGCGGCCGCAATAGCGGTTCACCATCCATTAACCTTTTTCGATCACCATTCTGATCAACTAATAATTTATGATTGGTAGTAAAAAACACAACTACTATGGCAGCAACAACCGGTACCTATATCCGTTGAAAGATTAGTCCTCTAGACCTCCACAACGAAGGCGCACGAACCACTTAATCTTTCCGATGTTCATCGGCAACTTCATCATCTAAGCATCAATGACTAAATCAACTAAACATCGCCGATTGCCGATGATTTCACAACTTAGAAAAATTTTCAAAATTTTCTCCGCCTTCACTATCGGCGGTCCAAACAGCTAACTGTCACCGATCAATCTACTAACCTCCACCGATGTGTCATTGGCGATCCCTTCAACTCAGTGGCGTTGAGCACTGATGGTCAATGTCTAGTGGTCTTTCTAGAAAAAGGGCCGGCATATCGGTGACCTTCGGTTGATCCCCTCCGTAACTAAGGCTTTGACTTCCACTGTTCTTTGTCGACGACCGATGAACACATAGACAATTTTCACAATATCCCTTCTACCGTCAGGTGAGCTTCAAAATACGTGTTCCACTGTGTTGAAGGACCTTCCAACTAAGTGATCCGCTGCATCGAAAGAACTTCTCACTAATTTTTTCGATGAGCCAACAATTCTAGTACTTAGAAATTTTTTGTGAATTTTCCTGTCATTCACCCATTTTATCCTGGTTTCTTCTAGATAGTAGGAAAACTGCCTCTATTAACTGATCTTTCATGGCCCATTGAGGCCCATGCTACAAATTTGGCTTTGATGCCACAGTGTAATGTCCCCGACCCTTCGATCGACAAAGAGGATGCTACTATACACCACACATACGGGCAACTAGCCCTATGAACATGATCATACATAAAATGCTGAAACAAAAATCCTGAACATACTACATATTAAGATGCATAATCATTCATATACATAGCGAAAGAAAACAACATTCATTCATACTCAATCCAGCATTCAACATGTCTATCATCATAATTCATTAACGGTAAATGTGATTGCAAAACAGATTAGTCAAGAATACTTATCTTATGAGAACTGTCCTGCAACCAGCTACGTCACTGCAACGTTCCACCCAACCACAAGCCCACGTGCTCTTTAATCTCTCAGCAATGATTCCACCCCTAATCCAGGCATGATTCCCCAAGGAATAAGGAACTAGCAGGCTTACACATAGCCAAGGATAATAACACCACAAGGATACATAGTTCAGCCAAGCCAACATAGTTGGGTTTATTAGGCCATTTAGGAGCTAGGAAAGGCTAAATGCTAAGCTGGTGGGCTCATGGAAGAGCTCAGGACACCTACAAAAAAACTTGCCTAACTTCTACGACACCCACACACACCCAACACAAGGAAATCGGTCCTTTCTCTACAACGCAGTCCCTCAGACCCCGATCTCCCTTCCAGTTCTATTGAAGGGTTGTGGAGAAGAAAGCCAACCCACTAGCTCTATCTGTGTGGTCCCCAATCACACCAGGTTTATCAAGCACATCAGGCCCTCATTCACCACTCTAATGCAGTCCAAGGACAAAACCACTGCGTGCATGTAGCAAACTAGCTATTAAATCTTGAACAGGGGAAAAACAACTCCCTGAATTGTTCTTAGCCCTATCGTGGCCAAAACCATTCCACAACAACCTACAACAGCAAAAATTGTGAAGGAAAATCAGCCAACAAATGTGGGGAAACAACAAGAGAAAACCATAGCAATGACTCACGATAAAGCAATAGAACGTCACATAGTCTAGACACAGCCAAGAATGTTGGAAGACAAAGGTCCTTCCTCAACAATGAAGCCACGACACATCTTCACCATCTGCAATGGTGGAGTAAATGTAGACTCTATGCATGATCAGGAGGAAGAACATATCCATAGACTGGCAATCGATGTGAGAGGAGGAAGAATGAACCCCCAATAAATGAATTGTCGATCCTTTTAACTCAGCTCGGGATGAGGAAAATGAATGGCCGATGATGGGGAGAGTGGACAGAATGATCGGCATCCCAAATGGAGTCGTGGAGAGAGTGCAGTCATGGGGAGAATGGGATAATGGGTGTAGTGGTATTCCTGCCAGCGTAAGAGTCAGCCTAGTGGAGTGTGCATGTGGGAAAGGACTGACAGTCCTTCCACACTCCTCTGTCAACAATAACTGCCCCAACTAACAACAGAACATTCAAGGTGGTAGTTGGATGAGACAAAAGAAGGTGAGCCAGAAAAAAAGAGTGGTGACACTTGGATTTTCCCCCATGGGCTCAAGGTTTAAATCCCCCCCCCCTTTATCCTCAGGAATCATGCCCTTTTCAGTATGGTTGTAGTGAACATAGTTGTTTGGGTTCATTTAATTAAAATGCACATTTGCATGATGCCACAATTTAATACGTGCCGTATGTCCCGATATACCATCGGTGACAATTCCAATCTGAAACATAACATAACCAGATCGATGGTGGGGCCTTTTCCTTTAGCTCTGCACCATGATTATTTACAATATATGTATCATGTATATTTAATGCATCGGGGTCAAAACCGGGGTGTTACAGTAAAGGATATCTTTTCTTGGTCTACACGAAGAACTTTTATCTGGTTGTATCCTGAAAATCCATTAATTGTAGAAATTATTTCAGCTCCAACAACCTTTTGCAGTTTGTGATCCATTTTTGGCAAAGGATAGCTATCTTTCAATGACACTCTATTCAAGTTTATGAAATCCACACATAATTTGATTTCATGTGATTCTTTTTCCTGATAGGTACTAAGTTAGATACGCACTTCAAAAATATGAGAGTTACAATGATTTTCTCCTTGAATACGTTTCTTACTTCTTTTTAAATAAATGGTAAGAGCATGGGATTTATTCTTCTTAATTTATGCTTGAATGGTTTCTCTCTAGATCAGATAGGAATAGTATGTTGTATGATGGAGGTATCATATTCTTTCAAATCCTCATAACTCCAAGCAAAATCATCAGTGTAGCTTTTTATCAGGTTAATATATTTCTTCTTTTCTTTAGGAGGCAGGTTTCTTAATAGTTTTATTATCTTAAGCGAATCTTCAATCCCAATATTCTGATCTTGAATATAATTTTCATTGCGCTGAACCTTTGGATCTTTAGCCACATCATTTTTGTCAAATAATTTCTCTAGAGGAATAAGACTCTTTGGAATGTAATTAATTTTTAGTTGTATTATGTCCTTTCCTCCAATCATGTTCTTCAAATTTTTCTGCTCAACTTCTTCATCTGCAAACAATACATTTTCTTGAAAATTTTCTGAGATTTGATTCTCTGTGTCAATATGTGTATTTACAAATTCATCTGACGGCTCCAAAAATATTTTAATCTATATATCATCTTCAAATAATTGTCAATATTTGGATTTGTCAGGGATGGAAGGTCTATTTACAATTTCTATTTTGTATTTTTTCTTAGAGTAGATGGGATCTTTACAATTTCCAGTAGTAGTAAGAAGATAATAAACTACTTGCTTTTGCATCCTACGAATTACCATGATTATATGTTCAGTGAATAAATTACCAAAAATATCCCACACTTCATTTCTATATGATCTCATTTGGGGATTATTTGTCTAATAACTATCATTCACTTGGTTTATTACTAGCTCAGAGTCTGCAAAAAAATCTATCCTTTTTTCCTTTAAATATGTTAAAGCATTCAATCCAAACAATGAAAACTCATACTATGCTACATTATTGGTACACTCAAATGTTAATTTCTAAGAATATACTTTGAAATTCCTATTTGGATAAATTATCCAAATACCATCACCAACTCCTTCCTTACTAATGAACCCATCAAAATACATTGTCCACAGTCCTTCATGATTCTGTTTCTTCTCTAAATCTTTTTGCCTTTTAAAAAATTAAGTTTTTATTCTTTTAATTCAATGAATATAGTAAATTATGGTTCAACATGAGCATCATTGAAAAATATAGAAGAACACAATTCAATGTCCACAACATGGTTGTTAGGTTTATCTCGACTACTCACCACATATGCTAATGTTTTGTCTCTGTACAATCTTCTACATTCTCCAAATAAAGGAATGGTTGCATAAGACATGTCCATTTGCAGAGTTCCTTGAAGTTTTGAATCCCGTGACCTTGATAACAACATACTGAATTTAAAGGGAATATCAACCACCACCACATCCATAATAATACTCTTAGTAGGGATATGCACAAGAGTTACTACCATGCCTTTAATCAACCCTAAACATTTCTCCTTTCTAGAATTAAAAGAAAACAGGTCTTTATAGGGCCTTGTAATCTCCAATCCTATACTCTCAACCACTACTCTTCCCATTAAATTGTGAGATGCACCATAATCTAGCATAGCATTATGTAAAGCATGTCATGAATATTCAAGCTAACATAAATAACATCCTCTTCATCTATATCTTCAATTATAGGACCAAGGACTATGGTTGGAGCATCAACTGTTAATTATAGGGTATGTGGTTGACATTTTCCCTCAGATTTTACCATCCTTGTTATCTTGTCTTTGTACTCATTATTTCTCAACAATTCACTCAATGGAATGAAAATCTTTATTTTGGAAAATTCAAATTGTAAATTGAAGCAATAACTTGCTCTATCAACATCAGCTGGTATTTGCTATCTAATTTGTTTTGAAATTTCTCTTTTATTATCTGAAAATTTCTATAGAATATTTTCTTTTTGTTTCTATTTTTATTTTTGTGTTTTTTTTTTGGATTTTTCTGGCTACTAGAAGGTTGATTTGAATTGGGACTTCGTTTATTATTGACTACATCCCTACTTCTCAATTTTAATTTTTTTTTGGAAATCATCAATTGCAGTTTGATATCCCATTTGATACAATTCTGGTTCTACCTCAAGTGTATTACAATCATCCTCTTGATCAAACATATTATGCTCCTCTTCTATGAGATAGATTTAAGAATCCAAATCATCAAAATGATGTATCTGATTATCCATTGGGTCATTTTCTTCCTCCTCATCAACATGATTCTCTAGGAATGGAGGTCTTATTTGTTGGTATTCAGGATTTTTTGGGTTTTGTTGGTCTCTCTTCCTAATCTGAGGGGGAGGAAGAGGCCTTCTGAAGTTTGGATTCCTAATTTGTGGCTCATGTTTCTCTCTGTTTGGTGGTATATTATCCAATTCCAACCTATCCATCAACCTCTCCATGTTTTCATCATTATATCAAACTTAGCATCACTTGAAGAAGAAGTAGTAGAAGGCTGATTTTATTCCCTATTTTTCCTCCTATCCACCTCCACTCTTTGTTTCATTTTCCCAGAAGCCATCAGGTTGACTTCCACCTCTAGAGCATCTTTAAACATGGTAGGAAGATTAGCAGATTTCCTCTCTCTCAGTAATAGGGAAAAATGAATCTGTATAATGTAATTTTGAAGCTCCTGCAAGGGTTTTAATATCAACTTGTATAGAATTGTAAACCCTCATAAATATGCTATAGAATTCATGCACTAACTCAAAATTTCCTTTCTTTAAATTATTGTACTGAGACAAAACCTGTAGAGGACTCTTTTTGTCTTCCCACCTATCTAAAAACAATGGTTGAAAGGATTCAAATGTAGGAATAGACCTTGTAGGAAGGTCTTTAATCCATTTTTTTTCTTTCCTAGATAAACTTTGTGCAAATAATCTCATTTTGGAGTCATCAAAATCAACTTCCTCCAAATTAGTGAAATACTCAAACCTATCCATGTGTTTCCTAGCTGTAAAGTTTCCCTCCCCATCAAAAAGTGAAATTATTTGTGCATAATTATGTGGTAACTCATGTAACATAGCAGGTAAGGAAAATGGAGAAAATATAGAAGCCATAGGTCTAGGAGGATTAGGAACAATAGGGAAATTTTGTACGATGCTGGGAATACAAGGATGGGATGTTTCGATTAGAGGATTAACTTCTTCTGTTTTTATGGTATTTTGGAGGATTTTCCAAAGTAAATCTAACAAGTAAGAATGAAGTTTGTTTGGATTAATTTCAATTTGTTTCAAATCTGACTCATACTTAGACCTTAAAAGAGACCTTTCAAAATTTGCTTCCAAATCGAAATATTGAAAACTAAGAAATTCTTCTTGATTTTGAGAAGATGACCTTTCAACTTGAGAATTACCTACTTTTTGTTTACCATGTCTTCTCCTAATTAAAATTTCTGGGTTTTCCACACTATATAAAGTTTTAGAAGTAGGGTTACCTCTTGTATGCATTCTCCTAAAATCTAGCATGTTGTCTTGTGAATATCATCTTAAAAATCAATGTCGAGCCGCCACGGAAAATACACAACCGACCTCAAATGCAAGAACCTCTGTTTTCCCATAGAAATTATGTCTTCTTGAATAACTCTGTCATTCTTCCGAGTGCATATTTGAACTCTCATCCCTGGCAACGATGCCAAGATGTTACCACTCATAATTTACCCCGGTTGTGAAAGGATAATCCCAAGGTAACCAAAAAACCAATATTTGGGAAGAAATATGACTTCTTTCTTTCCAGAGAGGGATCTCTGAATAGTTTAACTCAAAGGCCAAAAGTATTTGTAAAATACATAAAATTTAATAATGAATATGGCTGAAACTGGTTTTCATTGGGCATGGAGTCATATATGATAAAAAATAATGACATTGTTGTTGCAATGCAATTTAAACAGAGGTAGAGTAGCTACTTCTTCACAATAAAAGAGGAATTTAGAAACAGTCCATTAATATGGGAATCTAACAAGGATGAATCCAATATTAAATTTAGAGGAAAAATTTTGTGAATATTTGAAAGAAAAGGATCAAAGCATATGAGTATGAATTATAACCCAATATAGACTCATGAAAGTATAAAAAATATAGCAAAATGAAAATATTAACTTGAAACACATTCACTTAAATTAGGGGAACGTACAAACTGCAAATTAAATAACACAAGAATCTCTGTAAAATGCCAGCTCGGCTCTAAATTTTATTGATCTTTATAACTCTCTTACAATACTCAGTTTTTCTCACGGGTTCCAACCCTCAATACATTACAAAATGTTACTTAAATACAAAAATTATCCTTGATATGATAACTACTTCTATGCTAAAAATAGACAAAATAACTAGCTTATTACATCTGTCATTCTAACTCCTAACTCACTAATTGCTTCAGAAATTTATTACAAAATTTAAATGAACAAGTCTTCAATAATTCTTGAAATTCCTTCATTGGTGCAACTTGTATTTTTTTTCCCAAAATTTTCCACTCTCTTCCACTAATCAACACTTGGAATCTCCAGACTAGCCATTTCTTTAGCTAACACTCGCAGCTCTACATGGACCATGTATGAAATTGATGGAAGCTGAGTTCAATTAGCTCTGAAGGTCAATTATCTCAAAGTATATTGATAATTTATGAATTACTATTTTTCTTAATAAGGACTTATACATGTATTCAAATTTTCTATGATCGAACCTGCATCTAACCAGTTGAGAATGCTATTCAACTTGAGACAACAATTTACCATTTTCCTCCTAGAAGGAAGGTAAACTCTTTTGAAACAATGGTGTAAATGGCCCTATAAACATATTGACCTAATGCCGCATGATATCAAATTTGGCTTGGACAATGTCTAGATTTGATGTTTCCCAACTATCTTCCTTGCCCAAGTAATCACTGAGATTATGTCCTTTTATCCCATTGTTTTCAAATCATCTTCTAATAAACCATTTAGAAAATTCATTGTATTATTGGTTGTAAGGATTCCTTCATTATTGTAAGCACCATGGGTAATTTATATTGCAAAAATACCTTGTAGACCTCTTCCATTAAGAAATTCATGTATTTAAAGAAATTTGTGTTGATTTCATCGGTTAGGACCATCTCTGGAAATTGTAAATTCTCCTAATTAAAGAACAAGAAGATTCTAACTAAATAATACTGAAACATAAAATGTTTAGCGCTATGGAAATTCACTAGTTGAGAGTGAATAATCTCAACCAAGAATTCATCAAATTTAAGGCATAATGTTTGGGAAGACTATGACTCAGAATGACTTGTGCTAATTCTGAATAATAGGCTCATAAACAACTTAGTGATGTACCTATCGATATCAAGACCTAAAATTTGAATCATAAATGGAATGGTCAGCTTAGTTTCCTCATTGAATAGGTGAACATCTTTAGGAAAGGAATGGTTCTAAAGAGACACATATGACCTAAAAGAAGTGGTTACAAATGATTGTTTATGCTCAAGGGTTGCTTCTCGAAAGGACTTAATTAGTTTTTCTTCATTAAATACTTATCTCCTTAGGGTAAATGAGGAAGGTATTGTAAGTGAATCCCAGATCACTAAGGCATTAGGAGAACACAGAATTTTAGTCTTGGCCGAGTCCATGACCACTCTATTAAAGGAGGAATAGTTAGACGCACACTACTCAACAAGATTTTAAAAATTCATGGTTTGTTCTAGACAAAAAAAAAAAAGATGAGACCTAAAAACACCATGTAAATTTGTGCCCTGGTCCTTAAATGCTTTTATCTTGGTTTTCAATTGTTAACATGGCTAAAGGACAACATGGTATTAAATATTTCACTATCTCTGTCTTCAAATACTTCTTCAATTTTATGAAACTATAAAACCTAAGCTTATATTTTTCCTCCATTGTCCATACTTCAATACTATTTGGAAGGAAAAACATGGCCTACTTGGTAAACGAACGAGTGGATGAGAATTTGTCTGACCTGTATTTTCCCACACAAATCAGTTCTTTTCTTCTCCAATACACAAAAATACAAATAGCTTTCAACCACGTGTTTTACCTTTTATAATATTTTTTATAGTGTAATCCTCTACTATCTTTCATGCAACTCTCATAGGTGAATCCTTCTTTGTCCATAGATCTAGTCCATCTTTACTCTGAGCCGTTGATCTTAATCGCTGATTAACTTTCCATCTCTAAAGTTGTTTCCATACTTGTATTTTATCTTCCCTACACTTTTCAATAGCAGATCCTTTTATCACTGTAGATCCATTAGATATTTGTTTACCACCATAGATATTTCCTTACGCATAATCTTCTCCTTAATTTTACACTATCCATATAGAATGTAAAGTAGTGTACAACTTACATTAGGGGATCGTCTAAAAATCCTTGATCTTATTCCTTACAAATCTCGACTATTGAATAATTTCATCCTTTAACAAATTCCGCTGATCTCCCTTATGACTCCCTCCGTGTATCTTCCAATAGCGGAATCTCACTAAACCATAGATCTCTTCATCTTTAAATCTCCACCTTCGATCAAAGTGGGGCCTTTAACACATTCCACTGATCATAGCAATTTAATGGTCGGCACATCCTTCATCAACGGAATCATCTCCCGCTGTTGATCTTACCAAGAAGCAATACCACTGTTGATTAACATTGGGTTTTAATAATTTCACTGATCCTCGACTTTATTTTCTTCATGCATGTTTCCCCTGCAGAATCCTTATGCGTCATAGATATTTTTCCTCTTTAGATCCTCATTGTTGATCTGTGTGGGATGTAAAATTTTCCACTGATTGGAAAATTTTATTTCTCCATGCAAGTCTCACTAGTGGAATCGTCTCCTGCCATAGATCTCTTTTTACTCATTTACTGACCGTAGATATAGGCTGCCCTTTAAACCTTTCCGCTAGTCATGAAATTTATTTTTAGCTTACATCTCTTAATGGTGGATTGAATATCAACCGTTGATCTCCTTTCCTAAAGTTGTGAACCATCCAAAATTTTGGGTCTATACCACAGGTACACCTTTTTCATTTTAAGCCTATTTCCAAAGACTAATCCATGATTTTTCTAGGAAATACAAATTTTTACTTTAGATTTAGCTCATTATAACATACTTTAAGCACCTTTTAAACACACCCTTGGTCATATCATCAAAAGTTTCTATATCATACCTTATTTCTGCTTCGGTTTGCCACATCCAACTGCTAACCAAAAATGGTGCTAACATGAGGAAAGAGGGAAAAACCCAGTCGGAAACAACCCCCCCTCAAAGTGAATACTAAAGGATATAATATGTACTCACCATAGTATAAATCACCCCCAATAGTGAAAATAGGTGAGAGAACTTCTTCATAGTGAAGCTGTTTGTGAAGATGTCATAATTTACTCTTATGTAGGGAAATATTGCAGTACAATGATTATATCATGCATGAGCTCTCATATGTAGTGCATGTGGATCTCAAGATGCTTGTTCCTCTATATATCAAGAATATATTTTGATATCTTGATATCACCCTAATTATCACAAAAAATATAGTAGAAGTGGTGCTACCAATATAAAAACTCAGCTAGAATACCCTTCAACCAAACTGCTTGAATGTAAGCATTGACTGCTCCTTGATACCCTGCCTCTACGGAAGATAAGGAAATGGTTGCATAATTTTTGCTTGAACAAAAAATAGGCCCTGTACCAATCATGAAAACATATCTGGAAGTAGAATTCTGATCAATTTTATCACCTTCGCAATCTAAACTAGTGGATCCAACCAAGTCAATATCAGAATCTGTAGCATAGTGAATGCCAAAATGTCTTGTATCCTACACATAATGTAGGATCCTTTTGGATGGCTTCTAGTGAATCTTATGGGGCTGCTGCATGTAACTTGACACAACACTCATATCATTATAAATATCAAGCCTAGATTGTGTTACATACAAAAGACTAGCAATCAGTTGCCAGTAGGATGTAGAATCCACCAACAGTGTAGAATCACCATCTTCAAGATGGATTCATGAGAATGGTGCATATTTACATTCTACCATATTAAACTTATTTAGTAGGTATAAAGAATATTTTTATTGACATATCATGACCATATCAAAATTCTAAGTGATTTCTAGAACAAGAAACTGCTTCGACAGGCATAAATCACTCATATCAAATGCTTGGTGTAAAGCAGTTTTTATTGTGTCGATTGAAGAAATATTGCATCCTGTAATAAATAAGGCATCAACATAAAGTACAAAGATCATAAAATTACCTTTATGTTGTTTTAGATATACATTTTGATCTGATTTTCATCTCACAATTTTTTGTGACAGAAGAAAGGAATCCATCTTTGCATACCATGCTCTTGGGGCATTTTTTAAATCATACAAATATTTCCTTAATCTAAAAATAAGTGTCAGATATGATATGAAACCTTTAATTTTTTACATTTAGATCTCTTCCTGAAGATCCCCATGAATAAAATAACTCTTTGTTAAATTCTATGAAGCACGGGATCATCATCTTGCATGAATTCAAATGAGAAGAGAGGGATGCATAAGAGAGAGAAGAATTTAACATATACCGTTCAATTAGTCATGACAAAATTGCACACACATGGAGACAAAATTGGAATAATATGACTATATTCATGAATAAATAAATAATATGGAATACAATGGTTGTACATATAGGAGAATTTGAATTCCTAATATAGGATTCGAATCTACCAACCCGGACTGACTCCGGAGCTAACTCAGTGTTGGAAAATCATCACTGGATCTCACTAATGCAACTAGGGAAAACTAAATTAGTCTAAAATTAGTTAATTGACGAGGATAGGTGAAGAACAATTCCCACACTCCCTTCAATCATGCAAATTGATGCTAGGATAACTGATTGTGATCTAACTAGTGGCAATTGGAGCATAAATGAACATGAATTAATTCCAACTAGGTTCAACTACTAGAGAATATTGGTGGCACTAAGAGAGGGCTCATAAGATGTAGGGATTGGAACCAATGGCACCAAAAATCATGGTGACACCAAAAATCACGGTGGCACCAAAACTCATAAGTGGAATATGTCCCCTAGGTGTGTCCCCTATGCACTAGTGGAGTGAAGAAGACCTCCTAAGTTAGGAAAATATACAAATAGACTTATGTGGTCAAAGGGAGGATTATTAATCCCAAAACCCCCCTTTAATCCTGACATTGGAAAACCTAGGCCCTAGAAACTAAGACCAAAGGTCACTCATACAATCTAAATGCAAAAATAAAAATAACTACTTAATACAACCAAGGAAATGGGGAAAACCTCATGGGAACCCCCCTGCCCCCCCCTGAAAATAAGTAGGTAAATTAGGAAACAAGATTCCATACTTAAGAGAAAAAATTCTTTTTGAGCAAAAACTTGTGAAAATATTGCGGCAATCTACATCTCTTTGGAGCAGTAATGCAGAATGATGGCCCTTGTGTGCACTACCTTCTTGGGATTGTGCATGTGAACTTTTCCGTATTCTTCCAATTCGATGATAGATATGAGACATAATATTTCCTTTGTCTCTTATTTCTAGAGGGAGAGTGACATGATCCACTTTGTTCTTCTGTGAGCAGGGTTGTTCATCAGTCCTTACCATCATGTAGCATCTCACTGGGATCTTGTTCTCCTCATGTCAGATCACTCTCTACTCATGTTCTCAACTTCCTCTATAACCTTTTGTTCCAATTTAGGCCTAATATTGGGAGTAGGGATTGGATTTGGATTTGGATCGCTGTGAACTTCATATTCAATTTCATCAACTTATTCAAATAGGTCATATGCTTTAGATTATGAATTATAAACACTAATGGAAACATTATCATATGTTAAAGGAGCAGATAGAATGGTTTTACCTCCCCTTTCAAGTTGAGACTATACTAGATATTAGTATGGTAGAAAGCATGACAATTCATATTCCTTGGAGGCATGGTTTGCAACACCCTTCACTACAATCTTCCCAGTTGAGATATTTGGGATCTCCACTCAGTTGGGACCAAATACCACTCACTTTGGTGGGCTAGTATGTGTCATCGGGTACACAGATAACAAATTTGAAGCTAAGGAGGGATCATAGAGTACCTCTTTGAAAATTCCATTTTTTAACTTGATTGAACCCTTTCCTTAAACTCAAATTTGAGTTTTATCACTCATGTGAATACTTGGACCATCAGTAAGTTGTAATGAAGAGAATGATTCTCTGGATGCAACCATCTGATCGAAGGATCCTGAATTAATGAGGAAGGCATGTGATTTTGAAAATATAACCTTCAATGCACGTCACCTCTCATCATGATATTTAGTGTTTTATTTAGAGTCATTCTTCCTTCCACCTTCATGGAGGGAAATATTGTGCTGCTCAAGGAGTTTTGATATCTAATCAATGGAATTCTTCATACAATACTTCTCTGTATGGTTTCTTTTCTTACAAGAAGAGCACTTGCCCTTATCATACCTTTGATTTTTTTCCTTCCTAGATCCTAAGGATTCATCTAATGGATCAAACTCATTTATAGGCTCAAATTCAATGTTTATTTTCTCTTTACCTTTTTTATTCTTTATTCCTTATGCAGTCCTTGTATCACCAACTAAGAGAGCTTGATTTGGAGAGGCTTCGAGAGCTCCCATATGTATCATATTGTCTTGTTCTTGGACTAGAGAATTTGTTAAGGAAACAAGGTATGGAATTCACCAATTAGGAGTAGTCATTATACTAGAGTGAAAAGTAGAGACAAACACTAAGAATTATGAGCCAAGTTTGCTCAATATGGAGAGCATAAATTGCTCATCCTTCTTCTCAATCCTTGCATTGCATGACTGGTGATTTAAATTAAGTGAAGAATAGTTGTATTGTGAGAAATTTATAGATTGTAGTGCTATCAATTCATTTTCTAGGATATGGATCCTCATCTCATCTTTTTTTCCAAACAATGATTCGAGCTTATCCCATACTTCTTTCGGAGTATTGAGTCCATCAATATGGAACAATAGCTCCCTGGATATGTGTATGTGCATGTAGCCAAAATATTCATCAAGCCTATCTAGAGGTTTTGATTTTTCAATATACTGCTTGGGTTTGACTACTCTTCCCATGGTCATCCTATACAGACCTTTGTTGCGCAATGAAATATGGATGTATTCCCTCCAATCAAGGAAAATTAAGGGTGTAAGGATTCTGTGACTGAGAGTTACTAAATTCTACATTTCACATCTTTATTGATCAACGATTCTTCAAGAACTCTTTCAATTTACTTGCAAAAACACTACAAAACAACTCAATTCGAATTAACTTAGCTCAAACACCCTTCACTTCAACATGTGCACTTTCTCTGAGTCCATCAGACTTGGATAGACTTCTCTGGACAAAATCTAGAGGGAGTAATGTAGTTATTCCAAGAACTATGTGGAAAATCAGTGGATTATGGTGCAACAATGGAATTTTTCAAGGTTTGAGGTAGGAATGGATACCCTATCTAATACCATGTTAAATTCTATGATGCATAGGTTCATCATCCTGCATGAATTCAAATGAGAAGAGAAGGATGCATACGAGAGAGAATAATTTAGCATAGACTGTTCAATTAATCATGACAAAATTGCACATACATGGAGACAAAATTGGAATAATATGATTATATTCATGAATCAGTAAATAGTATGGAATACACTGGTTGTACATATAGGAGAATTCGAATGCCTAAAATAGGATTGAAATCTATCAACATGGACTAACTTCGGAGCTAACTCAGTGTGGGAAAATCATCACTGGATCTTAGTAATGCAAATCCAGCTAACTAACTTAATCTACGATAAGTTAATTGATGAGGGTAGGTAAAAAAAGGTTCCCGCACTCCCTTCAATCATGTAAACTGGCTCTAGGATAACTGATTGTGATCTAACCATAGTGGAGATATGAACACCAAAACTCATGGTGGCATTAAAAATCATAAGTGGCAGATGTCCCCTAGGTGTGTCCCCCATACACTAGAGGAGTAATGAAGACCTCCTAATATAGGAAAATAAACAAATATAATTATGTGCTCAAATATAGGATTATTAATCCCAACACTCTAACATTCATGTGGTGCACCTCCCAGTGCTTGGATGCAGAAATTGCCAAAGCTAGCCGAATTGACTCCATTTTTTCAACCGATGCAAAAGTTTATATGTAGTACACACCTTGGAATTATGAGAAAAAATTTTCCACCAAAATTGATTTGTATTTTCAGGTTAAACCATCAGAAACAACATTGTTTTGGTATACCCATTTGCAATGAACCAATTTCCTCCCAGGTGGGAGTGAACTAGCTTCGATGTTGCATTTGTCTGAAGAGAATTGTACTCTTCATCCTTGGAAGTTTTCCATCTTGGATGATGGTGGGCATGGTAGTATGATTTTTTATCTGAAACAATAATCATAAAAAAAAATTTGGACATCAATGGATAAACATATGTAATATCCATACCTTCTCTTTGAAAGTCTGCTCAGGTTCTTCTTGGATCAACAACATTTCGAATGTTGGAACTGATAGATGTGAGAGTCTTTTCTTCCCACTTTGGAAATTGATGGGGATCATTTGGATTTGAATCCAAACCTTATTATTCATGTTCATTTATATCAGTAATAATATAATAAATACCATCACATAAACTTTCAGTATCATCTCCTGAAGCTTATTCCGAAAGAGGAAGCAATTTGGCAGTTTCTTCCACCACTAGTTATAGATCATGAAGCAATTATTCAAATGGGACACTTATATCGATGAATATTATTTTGGATATTGTATCCATTATTTTTTATCCTTTGTATTCTTAAGAATATGCAATGAGGATTCAATTATTACTTTTTGGTTCCAAATATCTTCTCTTATGAAGCGGAATTCTAGCCCATGTAGTGGACCCAAAAACCATGAGATGTGACACATCAAGCTTCTGACCAATGTAGGATTCGAAAGGAGTTTTACCTTTGAAACATGAGTGTGGAAATATTATATGAATGCATGAATAAAAATTCATATCCTCATCCCAAATATTTGAAGTGAAACCTTTCAGCTCAATCATACAAGTAGCTGTCTCTTTTAATGCTTGATTTTTCCTCTCTGCTACACCATTTTGTTGAGGTGTGTAGGGAACTATGCGTTGGATTTGGATTCCATTGTACAAATTTTTTTGTAGAATATATATTTTGATATATTCTAAACCATTATCATAACTAATAAGTTTTATCTTGGTCCCAGTGGCAGTCTCAACAAAAGCCTTGCAAATTTTGAACCTTTCAAACACTTTCAATTTGTTCTTAAGAAAGCAGACACATGTGAACCTAGAAAAGTTATCATTGAATTGGATAAAATAACTTGATCCATTAATGGAGTAATTTGGTAATGGAAAAATCATATCACTAGAATCAGCCCCAAAATACAAGAATATTTGCTAGATTTTCCTTGATCAAACTTGTGCTCAGGATGCTTGCCAATTATGCAACCTTTCCATATCCCTTTTGAGGATTTAATGTTCAGAAGGAATTTAGACATTAAATTGTTTTGTAGAAGCAGAAAATAATTATAATTAAGGTGTCCAAATCTCTCATTCAATATCTATCTTACATCATTTCCATGATTCAGAATGACACTTGGCTTTGAATATAGCAAAAAAAATGGAAAACTCATATGTTTTTGCAACATGATTTTCCTTGCCTATTGAAATGAGATTTCCAGTGGTAATTTCATAAATTTTAACATTATTAGGGTTGAATACAACATTCTTGGTAAAAATGGTATGTTTCATTTGATACATACAAAGCAAGTTCAAATCTTGAGAAGGGACATACATAACATTTTGAAAACTGCCATGTTCTAAGTGAATTGTACCTTTTCTTTTTGATGAATTTTGTGAATCATCTCCCATGTGTATGGAGATGCAAATTTTAGATTCCAATGATGAGAAAGAGTCTTTTATTGCAACCATGTGATTCAAATATCCTGAATATACGAGAAGATATTTTCAATTCGAAACACTTTCCTGTAGAAATTTAGGCCAGCAGTAGATTAATTTCACTCACAACAAATTACAATTGATCATGCAAAATTGTCAACAATGGAGACTGAATATGGAGCTGTAACACAAAATTATATTAACAGAGTGTACAATAGCCAACCCTATAATAACATAGGCTACTGTATATATATAATACATGAGGAAATCAAATGCATGAGGAAGCATCCAAAACTAGCATAAAGTAGGCTTACCCAAAATAGGCAAATCCCCCATAGGTGTAAAAAGCTGATCCCAAATCTGTCATGAGGCTCACGAATTGGCAAGGGTGCATGGGCAAGCTAATGAGTGGTGAAATGGCAGCTCATATATGCTTTTGCATGGAGGAAAGAGTGGAGGATGAAAGGGGAATAAAACATGTTCACCTCACCTAGTCTTGCTTTCCTTATGTGCTTTAAAAACTGAAAAAGCAGTCAACAAAGCAAAAAAAGTAGAAGGGCACC
>LPNX010074077.1:265625-498052 GCA_001517045.1 Pseudotsuga menziesii | reverse complement strand
TTGGGTCTGCAATAAACTCATCTCCATCAGACAAATCAGAATCAGCATGTTCAACAAACTCTTTACTTACTTCTTGAGGTTCGGGTGGTGAAGAGGCTTCACCAATCTCCACTTCTGCAAGGGGTTCTTCTTCAAATTGAACACACCTTTCAATGAAGGATTTGTTTGTGCTCAAATTTATCAACTTTTACCCTTTTGAATCTTTAGAGTATCCAACAAAAAGACACTCTTGGCTTTGGGGCTGCAAATCTTTCCTCTTCTCTGTCGGGATTCTAGCCCAAGCCTTTGAGCCAAAAATCCTGAAATGGGTCACATCTGGCTTGTTCCCACTCCATGCTTCAAAGGGAGTCATGCCATCAAGTTGTTTGTGAGGCACCCTATTCTAGATATAGGTTGCACAGTTGATAGCTTCGGCCCAGTACTTTGGTGGCAAAGTTTTGTCCTCCATCATGCATGTTGCCATCTCCTTCAGTGATCTGTTCTTCCTCTCTGCAACACCATTTTGCTGTGGTGTGTAGGGGATAGAATGCTGCATCTGAATACCTGCATCTACACAATAGTTAATAAACTCAGACTTGACATACTCACCACCATTGTTAGATCTGAGGACCTTGAGTTTCCTTCCACACTGGTTTTCAACCAAAGCCTTGAAGACTTTGAATAGGCCAAAAACTTCAGACTTGTGTTTCATGAAGTGAACCCAACAATACCTGGAAAAATCATCAATAAAGGTCAGTGCATATTTGTCTTGGCTCATGGACATATGAGGGAATGGGCCAGCAACATCATTGTGAATCAGCTCGAGGGGTGCAGAGGTTCTCTCATGACTGGCTTTCTCAAATTTGTGCTCTGGGTGTTTTCCTAGGATACAACCTTGGCAGACTCCTTTGGAAAATTTTATCTTGGGAAAGCCTATGACCATTTATTTCTCACTAAGATTAGACAGATACTTGTAATTTAGATGGCCAAATATTTCATGCCACAGCTTGCTGGCTTCATTAGCATGGATAAGAAGAGCTGAGGGGTTTGAGTAAGGCAGGAAGTGTGAAAACATGTATACCTTTTGAGCATGATTCGCTACTCCTTTTGCAATGACTCTACCGGTTGAAATCTCTGTGATCTCAACTTCATTGGGGGAGAATATGACTTTCTTAGGAGACCCAGTGTGGGTCATCTGGTACACTGACAGAAGGTTGGAGGTGAGACCAGGGACATACAGCACATTGTTGAAGTTACCATGATCAAGATCTATCCTTCCTTTTCCTTTACTTTCAGTGAGAGAGTCATCTCCCAGTACAATAGATGGTCCTTTCGACATATCCAGTGAGGAGAAGGCCTCCTTAGTCGAAACCATGTGTCTTGAAGCTCCAGAATCTATGATAAAACTGGGTGAGCTTGATGTGCCAGCAACTAGAGCATGAACTCTCTCTCTGTCATCGGAACTTGATCCTCCTTCTCTCTTCTTTGAGCTTTGTGGAAGGGAGATTCCATTCTTCTCCAGCAGTTGAGTTAGCATGTCTATCTACTTTTTCATACAAGATATTTCAGTGTGATTTCCCTTCGAATAGTATGAGCACTTGTTCATTTCACCTTTGTTTTTCTTCTTCTGGGTATTTTTCTTGGGACCTTGTTGATCCTCTGGAGATTGCTTCTTGTCTCTTCCTTTCTCAAGTGGCTTTTTAGCTTTCTTCTTTCTTTTTGAATCCACCTTCAAATCTCCAGCAATCAAAGCTTGATCTTTGGATGGTTTGATGGTGCCCATCATCACCAGCTTGTCTTGTTCTTGTGTGAGAGATTCCATGAAATCTGCAAGGCTAGGCATCTTCCAGGTTCGAGCTGTGAGTTTTGTGGCATAGAAGGTTGAAACAAAGACATAGTAGTTAGGTCCTAGATTCGAGAGGATGGCCAATACGAGATGATCATCTTTATTTTCAATACCACACTGCTTCAGCTGCAAAACTAGTGCTTTGAACTTGGAGAAATATAGCTGCAGTGATTCAAAATTACTGGGACTCAGGGAAATCAACTCATTTTCGATCTGGTGTCCCCTCATCTCATCTGTCTTTCCGAAGAGTTCAAAAATTTTCTCCCATACTTGATCTGGTGAAGTTAATCCATCGAGATGGAAAAGGAGGTCTCGGGAAATACTGAGACATAGGAGGCCATAGGCCTCATCTCTCCGATTGTGCCATTTGATCTTCTTTGTAGCAGCATTGGGCTCTGCTTCTGTAGACATAGTCACCCTGTAGAGGCCTTTCGCTCTCAACAAGATCTCCATCTCTGCTTTCCATTCAAAATAGTTGAAGGGAGTGAGGATAGTTTTCTGTGAATCCATAGCTTTAGAAAATATGTCCCGGCTGTCAGTAGAAGGCTCCCGGTCTTGATGTCGAACCTGCAAAACAATTTTTGAAGGAGAGTAACAACCTACAATGGCTCTGATACCATGTATAAATTTAGGCCAGCAGTAGATTAATTTCACTCACAACAAATTACAATTGATCATGCAAAATTGTCAACAATGGAGACTGAATATGGAGCTATAACACAAAATTATATTAACTGAGTGTACAATAGCCAAACCTGTAATAACATAGGCTGTTGTATATATAGAATGCATGAGGAAGCATCCAATACTAGCATAAAGCAAGCTTACCCAAAATAGGAAAATCCCCCATAGGTGTAAAAAGCTGATCCCAAATCTCTCATGAGGCTCACGAATTGGTAAGGGCACATGGGCAAGCTAATGAGTGGTGAAATGGCAGCTCATACATGCTTTTGCATGGAGGAAAGAGTGGAGTATGAAATGGGAATAAAACATGTTCACCTCACCTAGTCTTGCTTTCCTTATGTGCTTTAAAAACTGAAAAAGCAGTCAACAAAGCAGAAAAAGCAGAAGGGCGCCTAGGAGGCCAGGAATAAAGTAGATTTGATTCCTAAGGCTTTCCCAAGTGCTACATGAGTCAAAGATGGAAATTTTGACCTCTATGGATAGGCAATTAGCAACTTGAACATGGTGGGACTCATGAACTAGGTAAATAAGACAAAAATAAATGAATTAATCTCTAAGTGGGTAATACTATGGGTTTGATTATTCTAACATTTCCATGAGTACATTACATCTTTCTGGATGATCATTCGGATCTCCATTATCTGTCTTCCTTGTGCCATTTGGAAGAGTGATATTGTTATTCTCTAAGAGAAGGGTCGTTTGATCAATATTATTCTTCATGCATGAGCTTTTAGGATGAAATCTCTTGCCATAGTAAGAACACTTTTTCTTCTCTTTTCCCCTTTACTGGTCTTTCTCTGAGCTTGAGGGCTCATCTAATTTCCTGGTATTCTACTGGGCCACTTATGATGATCAAAATTTTTATTTTCCTTCTTATTAGGATGAAAAAATGTTCTTATCCTTATGCTTTGGATTTTCTTTAGCATTTGTATCATCGAATCCTCCAACAAACAAGGCTTGATCATTGGAGGATCTCACGGACCCCATTTGAACAAGCTTGTCATGCTCTTTGGTTAAGGAATCAATGAATGAATTCAAGGATGACATCTTCCAATTTAGGACGTTGATTTTTCCTGAATGAAAGGTAGAGACAAATGTTGAATTATCTTCTCCTAGTTTTGAAAGTATTGAAAGAATCAATCAATCATCATTCTTCTTTTCACCACATTGCTTCAACTGAAGCACCAAATGCTTGAAATTTGTGAAAATTCATTAATGGTTTAAAATTTTCTAGGATTGAGGGAAATCAATTCATTCTCTAACTAATAAACCATTAATTCATCCTTCTTTCTGAAGAGATTGGCAAGTTGTTCCCAGACTTTTTTGGAGTCTTCAATCCACTGATATGGAAGTGAAGATATTTTGAAAGACTGAGACATAAGAAACCATAAGATTCATCAAGATTATCCATGTACTTGGACTTCTCTATAGTTGTCTTAGGCTCTGGTTTTGTTCCCATAGTGACTTTGTAGAGTCCCTTGGAGAAGAACACATTATGATCTATGTATCTTACTTCCATTGGTGATAATTGAAGGGATGAAGGAGGTTGTTTAAAAAAGAGTCCATCTTTATCTATATCAATTGCAATAGGAGGATTTTGAGACACTTTCAATAAAACACAAGCAAAATAATTTAGGTCAAAGAACTTGTATTTTTTAAGTTGCATCACTCCTGGTGTAGTTTATCAAGCAATCTTGATGAAACAGATCCAAACTTTTCCAGGATTTATGTGGAAAACTTTCCTCTTCTAGTGCAGTGTCGGAATAATTTTGAGAAATATTTCTCAAGATTCATCAAATATCCATGTAAAAAATCTGTAGAAGAGTTTCCTTATCCTGATATGCATCTGATACTATTTAAAATTCAAGCACAACATATCTAGAAAATAAGAACAATTGTTACAACAGATGCATGCAAACCTTTACATTAATGAGTGCCAAAATACTTGTGCAAAAGGTTTGGAATAGTAATTCATTGTCATTAACTTAGTAGATAGATTACAATGCTAAACAATGGCATGAATAGTCAAGCAAATTTGAATCCTATAGAGGCTATTTGAATTCAATGCATGAGAGTGGCTTATTGGTCAGTTAGCACCACTTAGAACATCAGTTAACCACTTTATTGCAATGTAATTGACTCTAACAGACTCTGAGGAAGTTTAAACGAAGTCCAACTAAGTGAGAACTCAACTGAATGTAGAAAATTAGGTGAGGGCACAATTTTTTCTCTAGTTAACTGAGAATTAGGTGAAATTAGGTTAAATCTTGTAAAAGGGCACCTTTCTGACACCGGTTAATTTGAAATTAGGTGAAAATGATCCTAGTGGACTTAGTTGGGAACTTTAATCATGAAAATCATCCGATATTGGTTCCCCAAATGAAGGATGATCCCTAGATAACTAAAACTCATGAGTTGTCGATGATGTAAGCACATGTTTGAGTCAAAAGACTTATGATAAGTGGTAAGTTAGGATACTAAGACCAAATAAATGATGTGTTGTTGGAAAATGACTCCAACAAGTCTACACAATTCCCTAGGATGCACATATGAGGTTGTACAATAGGTTTTCAGTGCACATAATTGAAGAAGAGGTCAAATATTTCCTATTTTTCATTAAGAGATTGTTTGGCACAATTTTCGAGAAGAAATAAAGGAGATAAGTACTGTTGTAATTTAGTTTAAATTTTTCTTAAATAAATAAAATCTCTCTCTAAAGAAAATGTTTTCCCTTTGAGGATTTTCCTATACCATTTTGGTCAAATTTTGAGTGTTAAAATTTCAGGTGTGTGGTTGAAATATTTTTCTGAGATTGAAAAAGTTAGGCTATTAGAAACATTTATGAGTCTGCAAAAGTTGAAATTATCTCATGTGTTTCAAGTTTGAAGTTAATTTTTTGTTATATGAACATACATGATGGGGGTTGGGCATTAAACCATATGCATTGAACTAAAAATGAAACCAAGTTGGTGTTAGAAAATTTTCATGGTATAAGAGTTGTGAAGAAGGATGAAAATGGAATTGAGAAATAAATTTCAGAGTTGGAGAAATAAGGAAAAATAGGGTTTTGAGAAGAAAATAGGTTCTTGGATTGAGTTGAAGAGATGGTTACCAAACTTAGGATAGACGATAGGTTGGATGGGGCAGTGAATTTTATCCCATGGAAGGATAGAATAGAGTTGATACTGGAGGACAATGAACTATGGGACATAGTGAACAATACTTCTTCCCATCTAGTCACAGCCCCTACAGATGCTACAGATAAGGCCTATTTTGACAAGAAAGACATCAAATAAAAACAAATCTTATTAGATGCCATAAAATACCATGTGATATTGCATATATCTCAGAAATATTATGCACATCATATGTGGACAACTTTGACCAACCCATACCATAGTTCCAATGAAAAAATTAAGATGGTATTGAGGGAGAAGCTTAAGGATATTAAAATGAAAAAGGGGGATAACATGGTTCCCTACCTTACCAAGATTATATAGGTTCAATATGAGATTGGAGCAGTGGGAGAGAGGGTGTTGGATGCTGAGTTGGTTTGTATGGATTTAAATGGCATGCCAAAGCCATGGGTTGTCTCTATTGAGTTTGTTGTTGCTCATGCACACATGCCTACATGGGATCGTCTTTAGGATGATTTCATATAGGAGAAGACACTTTGAGGGTATGTAAAAGGAACTAGATATCACAAAAAAATGATGAGGAGAATGTGGCCATAACAACAAATGGTAAGAAGAATAAGTACAAGAAGGGTCCTACTAGTGGGACCAAGAAGCAGATAGGTGAGCAGAAGAAGGACATGATCAAAGTGAAATTATATGCATGCTAAAATTTTGGGAACTATGATAGGAAATTCCCAAATAAGAAGAAGAAGAAGCAGCAAAAAACAACAACATCTGATCCAGCTAGTAGTTGCCATGTTGTCGAACTTCGATAAAGCTTAGCACTTTGACTACTTCGACTAATCTGAATACTTTGACAGGTTCAGCATCGGCTTTGACAAGTCCAAACATCAACAACCTCCACACAACCGACTTTTACAACACTCAACATGTTTCGTGCTCAACATACAACATCTCCACATGCATTGTCGAAATAAACAGAGGTTTAACTTCTGAACCATTATAACGTCTTGTAACTGAATGTAATGGGTAGTCACCCAAGTGTCTCAACATCCTATATAAACATGTACATTATTGTAACAATAAAAGAACTTCATAGAGAAGAAGTGATAATATAAACTAGTTCGAATTCTTGCATATTGTCTGTGCACATGCATTCTGTCGATATAGTGTGTTTCTTGCTTCACTTTTTTCTTTGTTATGCTTCCATAATAACAATGGTCGACTCATTCAGTCAACTGTTGCCTCTAGTGTGCAGCTGTGCAGGACCTGGATCATTGGAATCAGAGCTTGACCTTGTTTGTAGCCTAAGTTACATCAACACTTCCATCGAAGTTATTTAACTTAGGCATGTTCAAATAGGCTCACAAAATCAGCAAAACAAGAAGACACTTCCTTCGAATTTAGAAAATATGGCTGAAGAAGTAGACATTAATAGAGATGCAACTAACAATACAGAACAACTCATAGAAAAATCACTAGCTCACCAGTGGACCGAAATGTTCTCCTAATTCAACGAGATTCTCATGCGATTCACTTCAAACTCTGGGGAATCCTCGACTTGAACTCACTCTGATAAAATCAACCACTTCAAAGTGAAAATGAATCTAGACATACCGAATATTGAAGGAAATATTGACGCGGAATCCATCGACAATTGGGTACAATAACTAGAATCTTACTACTCTGTGAATCGACTCTTTGAATCATAAAAGATTACCACTACATCCTTGAAGATGTCAACCTCTGTACACTGTTGGTGGGAATATTTATCGACAAATATGGAAAAAGAAGGCGACCCCATAGACACATGGGTAAATTTTTTTAATATGTCCGAATGGAGTTCTACCTGCCCAAGTATCTTGAACAACAATATAATAATTGGAAGCATCTAAAGCAATGGAAAGACTGGTCCATACAGAGTTACACCAACAAGTTCTATCAACTCATGGAAAGACTTGGCATCCAAGAAGAATAAAATTTGCTTGTCCTAAAGTACACCAGTGGTTTAGCCCCATACATTCAGCAAGAGATGGATTTTCTTACTATCAGTACACTTGTGGATGCATTTCATTACACCAAAAAGATTGAAGCTAAAAAAAAGGAAAAGCGTGTTTCACGAACAAGCAAACAAGTTGAACATCTAACAAGAAGTCACTAGCCGACTCCGATAAGTTTAAGAAGTGTTCTCAACCGAATCCGCCAAATCCCGACCACCAAAAGAAGAACTTTCACAAAGATAGGAGGGATCACAACAAACAAGATCCTATGTAGAAATGGTGTGATTATAACAATTCAACTTGGCATGATACGTCAAAATGAAAATATTGGAATGTTTTTTTGGAAAAATTGTCAACATCCAACTTGTCCAACAGAATCCTGGTAGAATTTGATCCGGATGCATCAACCCTCTTGGATTCGACTACGACCACTCTGACAACCTTGACTATCATCAATGAAGACTAATGAGAATTATTGTTCCATACATGGATATGGGTTCAGAAAAAACCCACTACATTTGATTGTGGATAATGGTAGCGAGAAGAAGTTCATTTTCGAAGATCTTGTGAAGGAATTAGGTCTTGTCACCACTCCACATACTCAACCTTACAATATTGGTTGGATGAAGGATGGACAAGAACTAAGAATCACATGCCAATGTAGACTCTCCTACTTCATTAAGCCTTCTGAAGATGAAGTGCTACGTGATGTGGTACCACTTTCTGTAGCTGATGCCCTGTTCAGAAAAACTTACCTATGGGATCAACATGGTACATATCAATCATGACCTCAAAAGGTGACTATCAAAATTCAGAATCAATGTTACAACATACCACAGGGGAATCCCACATCAATGGTTTCTATGATATATGCCAAACAAACAAAGAAGCTTATAAATCATGCTCAAAAGTTTGCATTAATCATGAAAAAACCTAAGCCTTCCAGGAAGACTGCAGCAACAAGTCAACTCTTCGACCAACGCAACTATGACAACAACAACAGATTGACTGCATTCTTGAGAAATACTGGAACGTATTTCAAGATCCGAACGAAGTACCTCTGCATTGTTAGGTAAAACACTCCATTGAACTTGTTCCTATTTCTTCATTACCTAACCCATATTTTTACAGAAGATCAAGTCTTGAGAATAAATAATTTCACATGAAAATCTAGAATTTGATCAACAAGGGTCATATCCACCCCAACTCCTCTCCTTGTGGAAATCTATCCCTCTTAGTTCCAAACAAATACGGGACTTGGTGCATGTGAATCAACTATCGGGATCTCAACAAATTTTCAGTAAAGACCAGATACCCTCTTCCATGGATAGATGAATGCATCAACAATCTAAAAGGTACTAAGTTCTTTATGAAACTCAAACTTAAGTCGAGATATCACCAGATTCCAATTGAGTCCATCGATGTATGGAAAACGACTTTCAAAACCAAGGATTTTTTGAATGGTTAGTCATGCCTTTGGGTTTAACCAATGCACCTAGAACCTTCATGAGATATATGGATGACCTTCTATGACCTTTCATCGGCAAGTGTGTCATTGTCTATCTCAATGATATCTTGATTTTCATTCGATCATGGGAAGAACATGTCAGATAGCATCGACAAGTCTTCGATACTCTCCAAGAACATCAACTATATTTTAACATGGACAAATGCTCATTTGCGATGACCAGCATCAAATATTTGGGGTATGTAATTGAGTTTGTAGGCATTCATATGGACCAAGAAAAAATACAAATCCTCAAATATTGTCCCATTCCCCAAAACATTCATGAACTAATAAGTTTTCTTGGTTTGGAGAATTTCTATCGACGGTTCATACTTGGCTTCATCCACATCGCATGGCCTTTGAATAAGTTGACTAAAGGAAATGGGAAAATTGTGTTTAAATGGACACCAACACAATAACAAGATTTTGAAAAACTAAAAAAAAGGATTTGTACGACACTAGTACTTGTGTTACCTGATTTGCATCAATCTTTTGAGATTGAGACATGTGCATTCGACTATGATCTTGGTGCAGTGATAACTCAGTTAATTCACCCAGTCGCGTTTCATTCCAAGACTTTCAATGACACTATTAGAAGGTATTCGACATATGAAAAATAACTGTACACCATTGTGCAAGCTCTTAAGAAATGGAGATACTACATTCTTCACAAGGAAACGGTCATCCTCACTTACCATAAACCTTTGCAGTTTGCTATGTCCTAGTTGAAACTACATAGAAATCGACAACTCAAGTGGATTAATTACCTGCAACAATTTCAGTTGGTAATTAAGTATCTGAAATGCAAAGCCAATTCTGCAACGGATTGTATCAACATACCACTCATTACTCTATTGTTTACAGTGATGAGTACGTAGGGTTATGAAACCACTACTTGACCATAATTGTATTCGGTAGACTGCGACTACTCCACAAGTTATCGACAACTTCAGACTGACATGATGTCTACTATCGACTACTTCCTGAAGGACACCTTGATATACAATCTTGGACAACTTTGTGTACCGACCAGTGAGCACCAACATAATATCATTTGGGATACTCACTACAGCAAGACTGCAGGACATTTTGGAGTCACAAAAACACTTGTTATCCTCCAAAAATATTTTTACTGGCCTTTACTTAAATCTAATGTCAAAAAATAAATTCGATTGTGCATGGTCTGTGCCATTTATAAACCGTTGAATTGACGAAAATGACTGCACACACCCCTTCCAATTCCTAGTCGACCATGGGAATCTATTTCTATGTACTACTTGATGGGATATCCTACTACCAAACATCAACATGATGCGATCTTAGTAGTATTCGAAATATTTTCCAAGATGGCTATACTCATACCATGTGAGAAGACTACGACAACACAACATACTATGTATCTCTTCTTTGAACATGTGTGGAAATACTATGGTATTATGAAGACCATTATTTTCGATAGAGATGCTATATTTGTCACCACATTTTGAAAAACTCTCTAGAAACAACTCGACATGACACTCTCTTTTGATAGTCTTCCATCCACAGACAGAAGAATAGACAGAATTTGTAAATCACTTGGTAGTACAACTGCTTCACATGTACAACCATAAACATCTTCGAACATGGGATGACCTCCTTCCATACATACAACACACTATAATCATTCTCAACACAACTCTACAGGAAAGATTCGATTTGAAATTTTTTATGGAATTCATCTCTCAATGCCTATCAACTTAATCAGTTCCTCGACACAGTCAAACGACACCAAATTCAAAGGACGAGAATTAGAGAAAGAATTGAAGTTCAGAGATCAAATCTAAAACATTCGGAAGCAAGCAAAAGAAACATTGCAACAATCTAATGCAAAAGCTAAGGCCCGACACAAAAAGCATCATATTCCTCATTCATTCCACATTGGGGATAAGTTCTGGTTACATATAAAGAAGGATCCCTCCACTGGTCCATACATACAGATGAAACCTTTGCGATATGGTCCATATAGTATTCTTAAATAGATTGGAGAATACAATTTTCAGTTCGACATTCCTACATGCCTTGTCCTACATCCCATATTCAATGTAGATCTACTTCAACGATACCATGCACCATTTTTGGAACAGAATGACTTGTAGACAACATAACTTGAAGAAATCCATCTAGATGTTTAGGAACCTCTTCTTTGTGACACCAATGTGGGGCAACATGTATGCCATATAAGGAGGGACTCCATTCCCTTGTTTCAAGTGGATAAACCTAGATAGCTCCAAACACAAGGTAAATGGTACTATGCCACTAAAATATCCAACAAGTTTCCTCACCTAAATGAATACAAAATGGAGACCATTGTTTCTTAAGGAAGGAGGAATGATCCAACCAATAGTTGGCATGTTGTCGAACTTTGAAAATTTTTAGCACTTTGACTACTTCAACTACTTTGACTGCTTCACCAGGTTGAACATCAGCTTCAACAAGTATGAACCTTGACAACCTCGACAAAACCGACTTTGACAACACTCGGCAGGTTTCACACTCAACATAGAACATCTCCACATGCATTGTCGACATTAATGACGGTTTAACTTCTTAATCGTTATAACTTCTTGTAGGTGAAAATAATGGGTAATCACCCAAGCGTCTCAACATTCTGTATAAACATGTACATTATTGTAACAAAAAAAAACCTTCATAGAGAAGAAGTGACAATAGATATTGGTTCAAATTATTGCATATTGTCTGTGTGCATGCTCTCTGTCAATATAGTGTGTTTCATGCTTTACTTGTTCTTTTTTTATGCTTCCACCATAATAGTGCTCGACTCATTCAGTTGACTGTTATCCCTAGTATGCACCTAGGCACGACCTAGAACAACATCATACACCAATGAGTATGTTGCGAGATTTGAGAGAGAGTTTTCTCTCTTTGTTGGTGTTGTATAGAGAGAACATCATCTATCACTAGTGATGATATGGAGGATCATGCAAAGAATTCAATGATAGTTGGGAATTCACTTAGTGTTTCCACCACTCACATGGTATATTGATAGTAGGGCTTCGAGCCATATGAAAGGTACGCATGATATGTTTACTAAGATGACTGAGACAAGATTGGATTTGGAGGTCGTGTTGGGTGATGATTCAACAGTGAGAAAACTTAGAGATGGGAATGTCAGTTTTGAGAGGGATTCCATGGAGCCCATGACATTGAGGGATGTCTTGTATGTCCCTGGGTTGAATAAGAACCTTTTTTAAGTTTCCACTATTGAGGACAGAGGTTTTGGATTATATTTTATTCATAGGAAAGTTCTTGTATTTCCCAAGGAAGAGAGACCATATCCTTCATATGTCATAGGATCTAGATGTGGAAAAATGTACTAGATTTTCTTCCAACCTCTTCATGCAATGGCACACACTAGTAGAAAAAATGAGTTTTGTGATTTGTGGCATAGGAGGATGCCACACCTTCATCATTCATCTTTGAGTATTCTGAGAGACATGACTACATATTTTCCATATTTAAGCACAAATCAGAGTGGTGTATGTAGGGTGTGTGGTTTGGGAAAGTACACCAAGAATTATTTTCCAAGTAGTGACACCAGATCAGAGGGAGTGCTTGACTTGATTAATTCAGATTTGTGTAGTCCGATGTCATTTGCCTAATTGACAGGTTTTGAGCACTACAATAATTTCATTGATTATTATTCCGGGAAGATGTGGATCTATTTCCTTAGAAGCAAGAGATCATAGGAGGTATTGATTTAGTTCTAAGAGTTCAAAGCTCTTGTGGAGAACCATACATGAAATAATATCAATTTGATCAGATCAGATAATGGGGGTGAGTATACATCCAGTGAATTTGATGCATTTTGTATACAGGAGGGAATCATGAGGTAGTTGATAGTTCCTGACACTCCACAACATAATGGAGTTGTAGAAAGGAAGAATCACGTGATAATGGGAGTAGAGAGAGCTATGATGCATGACTAGAGTCTTCCTTTCTTTGTATGGGCTAAGGCTTATAGTAATTCTATCTATGTCCAGAACAGAAATCCTCATCGTGCATTGGGGAGTTAAACTCTTGAGGAGGTGTTTTCTAGGAAGAAACATGAGATAGGCATATTCCACTTTTTCAAATTCCTTACATATGCACATGTCCCTTCTGAGAAGAGGAAAAAATTAGAGGATACTACAAAACAATGCATCTTTGTTGGCTATGATGATATTTCAAAGGATTTCCGCATATACCTTCCTGCACAGATGAAAGTTGTAGTGAGGATGGAGGTGAGATTTTAGGAGGAGCAGACCTTTAGGATATCTTGAGAGTCTGATATGGAGTAGCAGTAGGTTTCTACTCCATTGGTGATAACATCTTAGAGTACAAGCTCACAAGTCTCAAGTGTGTCTGGTTCACAAGTGTCAAGGTCATCAGTTTTAGGGACACCGTCTATAGGGACTTCTAGTATAGGGATAGGTTCTTAGATTATAGGTTCACAGGTTACACCTTCACGTGATTCAGGATCACTTGGTTTAGGTGCAGGTTCACTAGGCATGGGATCTCAATTAACAGGTACTTCTTCAGGGAGATAGTCATTAGATGAGGAGGTTTAGGAGGACGGTCTGCATCAAGAAGTTACTTCCAGGAAGAGAAAGCCAAGTTGGATTAAGGAGCTTATGAATAAATCTAAGGAGCCTGTGGGTCCACCTAGGAGGGAGGTCAGAGAGAGCAGGGCACCAGAGAGATTTTCTAGCTATATGGAATTGGTGACCATCTTGTGTGAGTCATATCCTTCTATTTTTGAGGATGCCACCACACATCAAGTTTGGAGAGATGAAATGATGGAAGAGTACAATTCCATCATGAAGAATGATGTGTCAGAGATTGTTCCACAAATAGAGGGGAAGATAGCTTTTACTTCCAAGTTGCTATACATGATAAAACATGATGCAGATTGCAGCATTGAGAAGTATAAGCCTCTGTTTGTTGCATGGGTATTCTCACAGGTTGAGGGAGTTGAATATAAGGATACTTTTGTATCAGTTGCTTGTTATTCATATATCAAATCAGTGATATATATTGTTACAGATATGGTTGGAGGATTCACTAGATGGATGTGAATACCTCCTTTCTAAATGGTCTTCTGTAGGAGGAGGTGTATCTAGAGTATCCATAGGGATTTAAGGTGCATGGGAGAGATTCACTTGTATGCAGGATGAAAAGGGCCTTGTATGGGATGAAGAAATTTCCTTGAGCTTGGTACTAATGGATTGACTCATACTTGATTTTGATTTGGTTTTAGAAGAGTGAGGCTGATACCAGCCTATATTTTATTGTGGTTGGAGGTGATCCACTCATTCTTCTACTATACGTTGATGATTTGTTTATCACAAGGGAGGAGTACATGATTGGAGGTTGCAAGAGGGATCTTGATTTCGATTTCAAGATGAAAGACCTTGGGCTAATGCATTATTATTTGGGTTTGGAGGTATTGAAGGAGGATGGAAATGTTTTCCTATAGAAACAAAAATATGCAGCTGATGTTTTGAAGATATTTTAGATGGAGGCTTGCAGACCGATGTTCACACACATGATCACCAACTTGAAGAAGTTTCATGCTTCTAAGGGATATTTTGTTAATCCTACCTTATAAATTCAACTCTTTGGTTCGTTGATGTATCTGGTTGACACTAAACTAGATATATGTTTTGTAGTGAGCCACTCTTAGCTAGTTCATGATGAAGCCCAGGAGAGTGCACCGGCTAGCTACAAAACATATTTTGAGATATCTTGTTGGTACAATAGACTATGGTTTGGACTACAGAAGATTGAATGGAGTGGGATTGGTTGGTTATATAGATTCAGATTGGGCAGGAAGTGCATTGAACCAAAAGAGAACTTTTGTTTGTTACTTTAGTTTGGGCTTAACAACAGTTTTTTGGTTCAGCACAAAGCAAAAGCTTATTGATTTGAGTTTTGCTGAGGTTGAGTATATAGCAGCTAGTTAATCTAGTTATGAGGCATTGTGTCTTTGCAAGTTGTTGGTTGACTTGCTTGATTAAGAGTTCAAGCCTATATTAATATATTTCTTAGAATAGTAATCCAACTTGTTAGTACCCTATTCTAACTCCTTAGTCATTTTTATTGCATTTTATGCATTATTACACTATGGTTTGGACTTAGGATTCTTAGTTGGACTAATAATAAGTAAAATTGGGGAATTCACACCCACATGAGCACTACAAATCAGTAAATCATCTGCATGTGCACCCTTATCATTCTTGGTGTGCTCCCATTCATTAAATGTGGACAGCTTGGTTGACTAGGAGCACTAGAGGAGAATTTTGTCCATTTTTGGGCTGATTTGGTGCATTTAATGCCACCTAGAGCCTCTAACCCACCTATGTTTCCATACCAATGGATTCCAAGGTGTTATGATGACCCCGTGTCACCTCATCCATGTACACAGAAGAATTTTTGGCCATTTGGGCTTATTTGGAGCATGATTGGCCTTCGTAGGGGGGATTGATGCCAATTTGGCAATTTTCGCTTATACAAACACATTGGGATTCCAAAGCCTCAAAAAAAATTTCTAGTGTAATATAAAACTATTAATAACATGTTGTTATGTTAGACAATCAAAATATAACCTGTTTTTGTTCACATTGCATGTGTAAATTGCTTCTCATTTAATGGTTTTTTTTGTTTTGCCAAATTCAATTTGTGAGTTTCTATAAGGCTCCTAGATATTCCCATGGGTAGAATTTATCACATGGTATCAAATATGAGTGGATTTTAGTGAGTTACATATCAATCCAGAGCATTTTGACTTGCATTTTTAGAGGAATTCCAGATAAAATTGAGTTGTTTTTGCAAGACATTCGACAATTTTGTCTCCATTAGCACAGGAAGAAATGGAAGCTACCCCCATATTGATAAAAAATTTCAATGTATTCCATAAGAAGGAAAATATGGTTATTCAATTGAGATCCAAAGGTCTCTATAGAGTTACAATGGGCACAAAGGTGGAGCCAAACTCTGCTGTAGAGAAAGCCAAGTACTTCAACAGATTGGATGAAGCATATGGATTGTTATGCTTGAGTATCTCAAGATAGATATTTTTCTACATAGATAGTATAAAAACCCCCAATGAATTCTGGGTAAAACTAGAGACACTCTTTGGGAAAAATGATGAGCTAAGAGGACACCAGCTTGAGAACGAGCTCATCAGCCTGAGCCCATCGCACTTTGACACTATCTAGGACTTCTTCACCAAGTTTAAGTCACTTGTGTTGCAGCTAAATAAATGTGGCATTAAGAAGAAAGATGACCAGTTGATCCTATCCATCCTTTCAAAGTTAGGTCCATAATTCTCAATCTTTGTTAGCACATTTCATTCTGGCAAGTAAACACTTCGAAACCAAAAAATGCCAAGTCTAGATAGCTTCATGGAGTCTCTCACTCAAGGGAAATACAAGCTAGTCCAAATGGGCACCATCAAGGCTAAGGATGAATCCTTGGTCATGGGAGTTTCGAATGCCTCCAAGGGAAATTCCAAGGAAAATAATTCGAAGCAGTCAGAGAAGAAGAAACCAGAAAAATCCAAATCTAGTGACGGGGGTTCGAATCCTCCCATGGAGAAGGACAAGAAAGGAAAAGAGAAGACCAAATGCACCTAATGAAACAAGGGATGGAATATAGAGAGCTCATGCATGAAAAAAACCATTGACTATATGGCACAGCTGCTGGAGAAGAAAAATATTCCAATCCAAGGCAGCGCAAGGAAGAAGGATGGAACCTCCAGTTCAGATGGCAAGGAGAAATGTCATGATTTGGTAGCAGGTACATATAATTTTTTTTGGGGATTCTAGACACATGGTAGCAACAAGAGAGCTCTTATACTCTATGCATTTGAATGCTGGCCCAACAGTTTGAATGTGTGATGATTCAGAAATCCATACCAAGGGGATTGGTAGGATTGATTTAGAGCATGGTTACTTCAGTGATGTGTTGTATGTACTAGAAGTTGCATCAAATTTTCTGTCAGTCTATCAAATGAACCATAGAGGAGAATAAAATAGAGTGACCGTCACTCTAGACATGGTATAGATTGCAGAAATCTCATTAGACCAAGTTGTTGCAATTGCATATGCAAACCACCATGAGAGGATGTACAAGTTTTCGAACATCCTCCCCACTTCCAATGACCAAGATATTCTCTCACATTCCAATGATACTTATAGGCTATGACATGAGAGGTTTGTTCACATGAACTACAACTACCTCCAAGTACTACACATAGATGAGATGGTGGAAGGACTTCCATAAATCAAATCATCAAATGGAGCATGCATTGGGTGTGTAGTTGGGAAGCATCTAGAGTGAAGCTATGAGAAGGGGATGGAAAGGAGAGCCACACAACCAATTGGGTTGGTACATTCATATCTTATTTTTCCTCTTCCCACTACATCATATGTTGGGTCAAGGTATGTAATTACATTTATCGATGATTATTCAATATTATGTTGGGTGTACTTCCTCAAATTAAAGTCTGAAAGTTTTGAGCAATTGAAGATTTGGAAACCATTGGTAGAAAATAAGAGTGGAAATAAGATTAAGATCATTAGGAATGATATTGGGAAGGATTATTTAAACAAAAAAATACAGCATGTTTGTGAGGAGTGTGGCATCCAAATGCAACACTCAACTCCCTACACACCATAGCAAAATGGTGTGGCCGAGAGGAAGAATAGATCTCTCATGGAGATGGACACTTGCATGATTGAAGCAAGGTATCTAAGTCCCAAGATATGTGATGAAAAAATTAATTGTGCTGCACACATAAAAAACATATCCTTCCAAAAATCAGTAAAAGGAAAGACTCCCTATGAGGCATGGTTTGGCCATAAACAAAATGTCTAAAATTTTAGTATTTTTGGATCTAGAGCATGGGCTTGAATCCCTTCTAAAAAGAGGAAGGAATTGCAGCCAAAAATAATGGAATGCATCATGGTTGGGTGTGGTGAGGATGAAAAAGGTTAAAAACTCCTTGACACTTCCACTCTCAATAAATTTGTTGAAATAAGTGTGCAATTCGAAGAGGAACCAATACCAGATTTTGAGCTTGCACTGGGGGAATGTTCTTCTATTCAACAATTCAATGATGCAAGTGATGATTCATGATATATTTTTCCTGATATGTATGATAATAATATGGATATAGATCACATTGTTGTATATGAGTCACCATAAAGGCCCAAGTGGGATGAAAAAATCATACAAGCTACGGGGGAATTGGCTCACAATCCCCAAGAGCCTAGGAAGACTAGATCTCAAACTAGTAATGATTCCTTTGCAAGTGATAGTGATCTTCTTGAGTAATGTTATATGCTTATTGGATCTGATCCATAGACAAATCATCAAGCCTGTAATGATCCAATATGGAAAACAACAATGGAATAAGAGTTCCATTCTCTCCAAGAGAATGAGACATGGGAATTGGTTCCCCTTCCTCCCAAGAGGAAGCTTGTTCAATGCAAGTGGATATTTCGTACCAAAATTGATGCTGATTGTTCATATGTGAAATAATAATCAATATTATTTTCTAAGGTCTACTCTCAAGTCCATGGTGTATATTATACCGATACCTTTGCATCGGTTGCAAATATGGACTCCATAAGACTATTTCTAGCAATTGCAGCTAGTAAGGGTTGGAAAGTGCACCATATGGATGTCAAGAGTGGATTCATACATGGTGAGATAAAGGAGGATATGGAAATTAAGAAACCTAAATTTTTCCAAGAGTATCTTTCCCTTGTTTTCAGGTTGAAGAAATCACTATATGGACTCAAGCAAGCCCCCCGGGCTTGGTATGCAAAAACGGATGCTTTCTTTCTCTCTATTGGCTTCACTAGATGAAAATAAGATCCTAATGTATATTTTCAGAAATGTGATGGTATTTTTCAAATTATTTTTCTCTATGTTGATGACCTTCTAATTATAGGGATCTGCACCACTTCAATTGGTTCAATTAAGTCATCTTTACACTGTGACTTTCCCATGACTGATCTAGAATTGCTAAGGCGATTTTTGGGTTTGGAAATTGAGAAAAATGAAAGGGGCATCATGATGAATATAAATAAGTATGATTCAGACCCACTAAGTAAGTTTAACATGGCTGAGTGTAAGTAATCCAAGTCTCCCTTTATTTCTGGCATCAAATTGCATGAATTTGGTGATTCTCCATTGGTAGACTTTACACTCTACAGGGAACTAGTTGGAAACTTGCTCTATCTTACACATACAAGAACAAATTTATCTTATGAAGTAATTTATGTAGAAATACATATGAACCAGCCACATTAGATCCATTGGAAGGCAGCCAAAATAATTATTCAGTATGTCCAATGTACAAATAATTTCGAGGTGCACTATTTAGCTAGTTCTTCACTTCAAGTAGCTATGTTTTCTGATTTGGATTGGGTTGGAGATACCACTAATAGAAAATCAAGTTTAGGTTTTGTATTTATGCTTGTTGAAGGCCCCATTTTCTGGTAAAGTAAGAAACAACACACCATTTCACTTTCATCAGCAGAGGATGAGTACAGGGAAATAGTCAATGAAGCTACACAGTGTGTTTGGATACAGGGAATTCTTCGGGAATTTGGTGTCACAATTGATTCTCCTACCAAAATTTGGGTGGAAAATAAAAGTTCCATAAAAAAATCTACTGATACAATTCATAGGCAGAGGAAAAATCATATTGAGATCCATATTCACTACATCCAGTGCTTAGTTTATGACAGGGTGATTTCATTGCAATATTGCCCATCCATCGAGCAAATTGCCGACATTTTCACCAAGAATTTCACAGAGAAGACCTTCACTTACCTGAGATATCTTCTTGGGGTGAGTGATGGATGGTGATTTGATGCTATTTGTTTTAGTTTTTATCCCTGTGTCCATTCTTGAGAGAAGGTTTTGTCCCATGTGGTTTTCCTTCTTTTCCTCACTTCATATGGACAAATAAAATTTATGGTTTATGTAATTGAGGTGACTTGAGCCTTTGTCTCCAAGGCCTCCTTAATTTTACGAGCTGTACTAATTTTTGTTGTTAAGGGATGGTGTTATAATAGTAATCCAACCCCTTAGTTCCTTATTCTAACTCCTTATTCAATTTTATTGCATTTTATAAATTATTACACTATGGTTTGGACTTAGGGTGCTTAGTTGGACCAATAATAAGTCAAATTGGGGAATTAACACCCACATGAGTGCTCTCAGTCAACCATATACATGTATGACCTCATCATTTTTGCTGCACTCCCATTCATTGAATGTGGCTATTTTAGTTTACTAGGAGCGTTAGAGGAGAATTTTGTCCATTTTTTGGATGATTTGGCGCATTTAATGCCACCTAGAGCCTCTAACCCACCTATGTTTCCACACCCATGCATGACAAGGTGTTATGATGACCCCCTATCACCTTGTCCTTGTAAACACAACAATTCACTACCATTTGGGCTGATTTGGAGCATGATTGGTCCACCTAGGGGGGATTGATGCCAATTTGGCAATTTTCACTTATACATTCACATTGGGATTCCAAAGCCTCATGAAACAATTTTGAGGTAATACAAACATATATCCACCTTAATGGTGGATCTACCAAAGGCCGAGAGGGATCAAATATCTCAAGGTGTATACCCTTTCTCCTCTATTGAATCCAATATGTTTATTATTTAGTTGGAATTAATGTTAAAGGTGTTCAAGAATGAAAAAGGAATAACCAGTGGATATGATGGTAGGAAAAAAATCAATGAAATACTAAGGTAGTGATGGAATGGCATGGCATAGTTGAGAATGTGGCATGACAACATATGAGATAAATGAGATAGACATGGATGATAAGACAACATGAATGAATGATCTCAAGATCCACAAAGTCATGATGAGATCCGAATTCAATCTGAAATCGATGGTCAGAAAGCATCCTGCATGAGATCCAACAGTTGAGGATTAGTTCTGGAAAATATAAGTGAGAGGATGAAGTTCCACAAAAGATCAAGATCAGATGGCTAAGACTGGTTCCACTAGAAGGAAATTAATGGAGCAGAAGGAAAATGTAGAAATAACATTTAAAGATTCAATGCACCCATGACTCGCATCACACATCCCACATCCTGTAATCTAGAATATCAATGGTCGAGAAGACTTCCATGAGAGATCAAAGGTGCAAAAAGGTTAGTGTGGAAAATGAAAGCCAGAGAAGTGTGAAAGCGATGTTTGAGAGTTCGAGAACCCACACTGGGCATCCCACATTCTGGAAGATCAATGGTCACATAAGAGCCCACAGGAGATCAACAGTGTAGAGCAATTGGTGTAGAAATACAACTGTGGAAATCATGAAAAGACATTTTGAAAAGTCAAAAACCCACATTCTGCAATACGTATCTTACCTCAAATCAACGATCAGGAAAATGCCCAATGAAGATCAAAGGTGGGGAATCATTGATGAGGAAAACATGGTGCAGAAATACGATCTTGAGGAGGAAATATATGCGTTAGATCAATAGTCCGGATAGAATTAGAAATAGGATCAACGGCTCTGATTAAAGATGGAAGATGATCTTGCAGAAAGAAGATGGATATTGCAGAAGATGATAAACAAGGCTGCAGAAATGAATTTTTAGTTGTGGGAAGAACGAAACATTTCCTTTGTTGAAGTGATGCAACAATTGAATGGATAGATGATGAAGAGATATGTCTATAAGTAAACAGTCACGATCCAAAACGAAATAACGTAGCTATAAAGAGATGCATTGGTAGGTAATAAGTAAAAGGTATTTATTGAATGAATGTGTAAAGGAAAAGTTGTCTCTATTAGTAAGTATTATAGATTCAAAAGTGAATAGTCTTTGAACTATTCTAAAAGACTGGGAACATTAGTCTAGGGTGGCAGGGTGGTGCTAAGGTAGGACACAAGTCTATAAGGGATTGTAGCCTTTGTCCAGTCGTATCTGGAGAACAAGGTGTCATAGAATCCTTGTCTATTGAAGTATAAAGAAAACCATAGGGGTGTTGTAGCATCCCAATATGTAGTTGTATGAAAAATATAGGGTGTATCTACATCCTTTCTGTTGCAACAGATAAACAATTTTGTAAATTCATCTTATTAATGAGTTTGTGTTGGTGGTTGTCTCTTTTGATGTTTCCAAGATAAAATCTATGTTGATTGTTTATTTTGTGTATTTTAAAGTAAAAAATGGCAATACTGATTCACCCCTACCCCCTCTCAATATTGTGGCATAAACCAACAGTTGGTATGAGCAGGTTCCTTCACAACAACTTAACCATTTGGAGGAAAATCTCATCCAAAAACCACAATGAATCAACAAGAAGGATTGGACACCAACAAACCTCCACAATTTACCAGAGAAAATTATGCTTACTAGTGTAAGAATGAAGTGTCATATAATGTCCCTGGGATGGAATTTTTGGGCAGCAATAGAAAAAAAATGTAATATAGGAAACCAATACCCTACGGGCACAATTGAACTAGGTGAATATGAAGGTAATGCTAAAGCCCTAAATGAAATCTTAAGTGGCTTAAAAAACTCAGTATTTACTAAAGTTATGCAATGGCCATATTCCAAACAAGATTGGGACAAATTGAATATTATCTATGAAGGAGAATCTAAGGTCAGAGAATCCAAACTTCAAACTTATAGAGGTCAATTTTAATTCCTTAAAATGAAAGAAGAAGAGAATGTTGGGGAATACCTTCTTCGAGTAGATGAAGTTGTTAATGTGATTAGAGGCCTTGATGGGGAATTAAAAGAAAAATAAGTGGTAATAAAGGTACTAAGAACATTACCAATGAGATATGAATCAAAGGTATCCACCTTAGAAGAATGAGATGACCTTAAAAATGAAACAATGTATGAGTTACATGGAATTATCATTGCGTATGATATCTGAACAGGACATAATGGATATTCAAGAAAAGAGGCATCTTTTAAAGCTTCCATAAAAAAACAAGAAAAAAACTCAAATGATGAGGAAGCCCTTTTTATTAATAAACTTGAGAGAGGGACTGTAAAGTATAAGGGGAAGTTACCTTTAAAGTGTTTTAATTGTGGAAGGATTGGACATTTTTCCTCTAAATTCACCTACACTAAACAAGATGAGACTAAAGAAAAGGAAACTTCAAAATTCAAAATGGGTAAACTGGGAAACAAGAAAAAACCCTATGGGAAAAATAAGATTGTTTACACCATGGAAGATAGTGAAGATTTAGATGGAAGCGAAGTTGAAGAAACATAATTTTTATTTATGGGTCTAGACACTCAAGCCTCAAATAGTGACTCAGACATGGAAGGAGAAGTATATCTAAGAGATCAATATGCTAGTGCGCTTTAAGAACTTGAGAAATGTAGGAAAAAGAACTAATAGTCAAATATTAACATGAGTCAGTTGGAAGCTCAACTCTTAGATTCCAAAAAGGTTGAGGAGGAACTAAACCTACAACTCAAAAGAAGAATATAGGAATCTGAAAATATTGTAGAAGAAATCTTGCAATTCAAGAGAAAGCTTGATGAAGGATTTATCATATCAAAGTTTGAGAATAGCTTAAGGATACTATATGAAATTCTGAGTATCCAAATACCATCAGGTGATAGGTCTGGTTTGGGGTTGGTTAAAGAAGAGAAGCCATAGAGTTTTCCTGTCTCAAATCAAGAAGGAAGTACTATGCTGAAATACTAAAGAATCCAACTAAAAAGGAAAGAGGCAAGAAAGCTGACTTAATTTCACGAGATCTATGCTGAAATACTAAAGACTCCAACTAAAAAGGAAATAAGCAAGAAAGCTAACTTAATTTCACAAGATAAAAATAGAAATAATCTAGCACCCAAGAGACCAAATAGATATCAAGAGATCTTTTAAGGTCACTACTTTGCTTGTAATAATTTTGGTCATAAAGCCTTAAACTGCAGAACTGAAAGAAAGGTTTTTGAATACAAGAAGAAGTCATCAAGTAATAAGTCGAAGGGAAACAAGAATATTTTTACACTACTCCAAAAATATGATATAGAATGTTATAAGTGTAATAACCATGGACATATGACAAAATATTGTAAGTTGAACACTCCTACAAGAAATACTGTCGCAATCAAATCTTGACACACCAAACAAGAAATATATTGGAAAGAAAAGGAATAAAAGGAAACTTCCATGATTACCTTATGTGTAACCGAAAGCCAAAACTTATGTCACTTGGACAGTGGTTGTTCAAAACATATGACTGGTGACCCAAGCAAATTCATAACGCTAAATGATAATAAGGGAAAATTCACTTTTGGAGATAGCCCATCCTCCAAAATAATCAGCAAAGGAACAATTGTTGTCAACAGCAGGATCAAAGAAAAAAAATGTTTTTCTAGTTGAAAATCTCAAGCCTAATCTTCTTAGTGTAATTAAAACATGTGACCAAGGATACATTTGCATCTTCGACTCAGAAAAATGTGAAATTAAGAATAAGAAATCAAGAAAGGCAATTTGAGAAATGCAAACAATGTATACATATAAGAAAATGAAAACCAAGGTTACTTAAGTATGGTAGATAAAATTCGGTTATGACACAGAAGGTTGGGACATTTAAGTTTTGACAATCTTTCCAAAATAAGCACGAAGGAAGCTGTAAGAGATCTACCTAAAATTATAGTTCCTCTAATCCCTGTGTGCAGACATTGTCAACATGGGAAACAAACCGGATTTAGTTTTAAAATAAAAGAACATATGAACTCACACCCTTTGGAAACACACATATCTTTGTGGACCAACCAACACTAAAATCCTGCAAGGAGATCACTATTTCATGTTGCTCATTGATGATTACACAACGATGACCTGGGTGGCATTTCTCAAGGAAAAATTAAAATCCTTTGAAAATTTTAAAATCTTCAAGGCAATGTCTAAAAATGAGTTTGGCATGAAAGTCAAGTGCCTTAGATTAGATAATGGGGGATAATTTACCTCAAATGAATTCAATGAGTTCTGTGAAGGTCATGAAATTAGGAGGTAATTTTCATCTGCAAAAATTCCTTAGTGGAATGGGGTTCTTGAAAGGAAAAACAAAACAGTCAAAGAAGCTAACAGAACTATGCTCAATGAAGCAAAACTGTCAGATTCATTTTGGAGAGAAGTTGTATACATAGCTATCTACACACTTAACAGAGGACAAGTCAAACTAAATAAGGATAAGACTTGTTACGAATTGTGGTATGGAAGACTAGCCTCAATCAAATATTTTAAATTATTTGGCAGTTACTGTTACATCAAAAAAAAAAAGGATGAACTTGGAAAGTTTGTCTCCAGGACTGATGATGGAATATTTTTAGGATACTCATCCACCAAAAAGGCATACACGGGTTACATAAAATTGTAGAAAGTGGTGATGAGAAAGTAAATGACATAAAACCAAGGAAAGAGAAAAAAATGGACAGTGTTGAAAATACATGTGATGATGAATTAAAATATTTTCAAAAGGATGAGAGCATTCATAAGGAATAAGAAGACTAAGAGAAGGAAGATACATAGGAAGATGATGAAGAATTTCTTAGAACTGACACTAAAACTCCTTCTAGAAGGGTACAGAAGGATCATCTCGAGTCACAGATCATGGGTGATAAAAATGGTGGATTAAAAACAAGAAGACAACTACCAGATGTGGAACAAGCCCTACTATCTATAGTAGAACCCAAATACTTTACAGAATCCAACAAAAGTGATGAATGGGTCAAAGCCATGAATGAAGAACTACATCAGATTGAGAAAAAAGAGACTCAAGAACTTGTCCCAAGACCTGAATATAAGAACATTGTAGGAACCAAAACAAGTTCAATCAAGATGGACAAGTAATAAAGAACAAAGAAAGACTAGTTTGTAAGGGGTATTCCCAAGTGGAAGGTATTGATTTTAAAATAGGAGCCATTGAAAGTAATATTTATTTAAAAATCAAAGATAAAAATATGATCATTGTTGTTGTCTATGTGATCATTTTTGGAAGAAATATTTAAATCCTAAGTGTAGACTTTGCCTCTAAAATGAAGAAAGGATTTGAAATGTCAATGTTGGGAGAATTGGCATTCTTCTTGGGATTGCAAGTCTACCAAAGAGACGAAAAAATTCTCATCTCTCAAACTAAGTACATCAAAGATATGTTGAAAAAGTTTAAAATGGAAGATTCTAAACATGTTGGTACTCCTATAGTCACTGGTTGCAAGTTTAGTAAGGATGATGAATCTATGGAATTATATCATACAATGTTTAGATCCATGATTGGTAGTCTGCTATATGTGATAGCCACAAGACCAGATGTGATGCAAGCTATTGGATTGGTGGCTAGACTCCAGTCAGCTCCTAAGGAAACACATGTACCAGCAGTAAAAAGGATTTTCAAATATCTAAAAGGTACTATGGAGTATGGTTTATGGTATCCGAAAGGACAAGACTTTACCTTGAAGGAGTTTACTGATGCATATTGGGCAGGAAGTGTTAACGATCGAAAAAGTACTAGTGGAGCAACATTTTTTCTGGGAAATTGTATAGTATTATGGTCAAGTAAAAAACAATCCTCCATTTTACTCTCTACAGTAGACGCATAATATATTGTTGTCGCATCATGTTGCACTCAGGTCATTTGGATGAGACAAACCCTAGAAGATCTACTTGTAAAATATGAACATCCAATAGTGATCAATTGTGATAAAAATAGTGCTATAAATATGTCTAAAAATCCTATCATGCATTCTAAGAAAAAACATATACCAATCAAGTATCACTATCTAAGACAATAGATATCTCAAAAAGCTATCAAATTAGAATACATTGACACAAAAGAACAGATTGCTGACATCTTTACCAAACCACTACCTAAGGATTCCTTTGAGCGTATTAGACACAAAATGGGAGTAATTTAGTTACAAAAGTACTTAGAGGAGAAATCTCAATCTCAGAGGGAGAAATGATGACAGGGGGAGCTGTCATACAGAAAGATTCCTTTGTCATGGTTGTCAAATGGGGAGAATGGTTAGAGGTTGCCATCAATGTCAAAGGGGGAGATTGTTGAGTATTTAGTTGTCATTGATGCCAAAGGTGTTCATGAATGACAAAGGAATAACCAGTGTATATGATAGAAGGACAAAATCAATGATAGACTAAGGTAGTGATGGCATGGCATAGTTGAGAATGTGGCATGACAACATATGAGATAAATTAGATAGACATGGATGATAAGAGAACATGAGTGGTTGATATGAAGATACCCAAAGTCATGATGAGATACAAATTCGAACTAAAATCGATGGTCATGAATCATGCTGCATGATACCCAACAACTGAGGATCCGTTCCGCAAAAGATAGGTGGGACGATGAAGTTCCACAAAAAATCAAGATCAGATGGCTAAGATTGGTTCTGCTAGAAGGAAATAGATAGTGTGAAAGGAAAATGTGGAAAGGGAATTGTGGAAATAACATTTAAATATTAAATGAACCCGCATCCTACATCCCACTTCCCGTATCTCACATCCCGCAATCTAGAAGATCGACGGTCTAGAAGACTTCTGTGAGAGATCGACAATGCAGAAAGGTTAGAGAGGAAAATGAAAGGTATAGAAGTGTGAAAGAAATGTTTAAGCCTTTAAGAAACCCCACTCTGCATCTCACATTCCGAAAGATCAACGGTCACAAAAGAGCTTGCAAGAGATCAACGATGTGGAAGGATTGGTGTGGAAAGACAACTATGGAAATCATAAAAAGGAATTTTGAAAAGTCACAAATCCAAATTCCACAATCCATATCTTACCTCCGATAAACGATCAGGAAAACGCCCTATGAAGATCAATGGTGGGGAATCGTTGATGAGGAAACAATGGTGCGGAAATACGATATCGAGGAGGAAATATATGTGTTATATTGACGATACGGAGATAATTAGAAATGGGATCAATGACTCGGATTAAAGATGGAAGATGATCTTGTGGAAACAAGATGGATATTGCAGAAGATGATAAACATGGCTACGAAAAATGAATTCTGAGTTGTGGGAATAATGAAACGTTGCCTTTGCTAAAGTGATGCAACAAATGAATGGGTAGATGTTGAAGAGGTATGTCTATAAGTAAACAATCCTAATCCAAAAAGAAAGAACGCAACTATAGAGAGATGCATTGGTAGGTAATAGGTAAACGGTATTTATTGAATGAATGTGTAAAGAAAAAGGTGTCTTTGTTAGTAAGTCTGATAGAGTCCAAAGTGAATAGTCATTCAATTGTTCTAAAATATTGAGAACATCAGTCTAGGGTGGAAGGGTGGTGCTAGGGCAGGACATAAGTCTGTAGGGGGTCATAGCCTCCTTCCAGTCGTAGATTCCTTGTTTGTTGAAGCAGGAAAAAAACAATAAGGGTGTTGTAGCATCCCAGTCTATAGTTGTAGGAAAAATCTAGGGTGTATCTACATCCTTTCTGTTACACCAAATAAACAATTTTGTAAATTCATCTTAGTAATGAGTTTGTGTTGGTGGATTTCTATTTTAAGGTTTCCACGATAAAATATGTGTTGATTGTTTATTTTGTGTATTTTAAAGTAAAAAATGACAATACTGATTCACCCCCCCTCTCATTATTATGGGATAAACAAAAAACTTGTATCAAAGAAGGTTCCTTCACAATAGCTTAACCACTAAAAGGAACATCCCATCGAAAAACCACAATGGATCAACAAGAAGGATTGGCCACCAACAAACCTCCACTATTTACCGAATAAAATTATGCTTACTGGAGTGTAATAATGAAGTGTCATGTGATGTTCCTAGGATGGAAGGTTTGGGAAACAATAGGAAAGGAATGTAATATAGGAAACCAATACCCTACGGACACAATTGAACTAGGTGAACATGAAGGTAACTCCAAATCCCTAAACGCAACATTAAGTGGCTTAACACACTCAGTATTTACTAAAGTTATGCAATGCACATATTCCAAACAAGCTTGGGACAATTGAATATTATATATGAAGGACAATCTAAGGTTAGAGAATCCAAAATTCAAGCTTATAGAGGTCAATTTGAAAGCATTAAAATGAAAGAAGAAGAGAATGTTGGGGAATACCTTCTTTGAGTAGTTGAATTTGTTAATGCAATCAGAGGCCTTGGGGGGAAATTAAAAGAAAAAAAAGTGGTAAGAAAGGTACTAAGAACATTACTAATGAGATATGACTCAAAGGTATCCACCTTAGAAGAATGAGATGACCTTAAAAAGGTAACAGTGGATGAGTTACATGGAATTCTCACTGTGTATGAGATGTGAACACAACAAAATGGATCTTCAAGAAAAGAGGCAGCTTTTAAAGCTTCCATAAAAAATCAATGAAAACTCAAATGATGAGGAATCCCTTTTTATTAATAAACTTGAGAGAGGTACTAGAATGTACAAGGGGAATTTACCTTTAAAGTGTTTTAATTGTGGAAGGATTGGACATTTATCCTCTAAATGCACCTACACTAAACAAGATGAGAACGAAGAAAAGAAAAATTCAAAATTCAAAATGTGTAAACAAGGAAACAAGAATAAACCCTATGGGAAAAAGAAAATTGTTTACACCATGGAAGACAGTCAAGATTCAAATGGAAGCAAAGTTGAAGAAACTGAAGTTTTATTTATGGGTCTAGACACTCAAGCCTCAAATAGTGACTCAAGCATGGAAGGAGAAGTACATATAAGAGTTGAACTTCTTTGTGCCCTTGAAGAACCTGAGAAATATAGGAAAAATAACCCACATTCAAATCTTATCATTAGTCAGTTAGAATCTCAACTCTTATATGCCAAAAATGTTGATAAGGACGTAAACCTACAGTTCAAAATAAGAATACAAGAGTCTGAAAAGCTTGCAAAAGAAATCTTGCAATTCAAGAGAAAGTTTGATGAAGGATCTATCAGTTCAAAGTTTGATAATAGCTCAAGGATACTAGATGACATTCTGATTAGCCAAAGACAATCGGGTGATATGTCTAGTTTGGGGTTCGTTAAAGAAAAGAAGCCAAGGAGTTTTCCTGTCTCAAATCAAGAAGGAAGTAAGAAAACCTATGCTGAAATACTAAAGACTCCAGCTAAAAAGGAAAGAAGTAAGAAAGCTGACTTAATTTCACAAGATAAAAATAGAAATCATCTAGAACCCAAGAGACCAAATGGATATCTACAGATGTTTTTAGATCACTACTTTGCTTGTAATAATTTTGGTCATAAATCCTTAAACTACAGAACTGAAAGAAAGGTTCTTGAATATAAGAAGAAGTCATCGAGTAATAAGTCGAAGGGAAATAAGAATATTTTTACACTACTCCAAAAATAGAAAATATAATGTTATAAGTGTAATAACCATGGACATATGGCAAGAGATTGTAAGCTGAAGAATCCTACAAGAAATATTGTTGCAATCAAATCTTGACACACCAAACAAGAAAGATATTGGAGAGAAAAGGAAGGAAAGGAAACTTCCATGATTTCCTTATGTGCAACCAAAATCCAAACCTTATGGAACTTGGATAGTGGTTGTTCAAAACATATGACTGGTGACCCAAAAAAATTCATAACGCTGAAAGATAATAAGCGAAACATCACTTTCGGAGATAGGATGTCCTCCAAAATAATGAACAAAGGAATAGTTGTTGTCAACATCGGGATCAAAGCAAAAAATGTTTTGCTAGTTGAAATCCTCAAGCCTAATCTTCTCAGTGTAAGTCAAACATACGACCAAGGACACATTTGCATCTTCGAATCAGAAAAATGTGAAATCAAGAATAAGAAATCAGGAAAGGTAGTTGGCATTGCTATGAGAAATACAAACAATGTATACATATTGGAAAATGAAAACCAAGGTTACTTAAGTATGGGAGATGAAAGTTGGTTATGGGACAAAAGGTTGGGACATTTAAGTTTTGACAATATTTCCAAAATAAGCACAAAGGAATCTATAAGAGATGTACCTAAAATTATAGTTCCTCTAAACTCTATGTGCAGGCATTGTCCACATGGGAAACAAACCAGAGTTAGTTTTAAAATAAAAGAACATATCAACTCACACCCTTTGGAAATAATACACACAGATCTTTGTAGGACAACCATAACTAAAAGCCTACAAGAATATCACTATTTCATGTTTCTCATTTATGATTACACAAGGATGACCTAGGTGGCATTTCTCAAGGAAAAATTAGAAGCCTTTGAAAACTTTAAAATATTCAAGGCAATGGATGAAAATGAGTCTTGCATGAAAATAAAGTTTCTTAGATCAGATAATGGGTGAGAATTTACCTCAAATTAATTTAATGAGTTTTCTGAAGTTCATGGAATTAAGAGGCAAGTTTTAGCTGCAAAAACTCATCAGCGGAATGGGGTTGTTGAAAGGAAAAATAGAACAATCCAAGAAGCTGCTCGATGAAGAAAATCTGTTCGATTCATTTTGGAGAGAAGTTGTATACACAACTATCTACATACTTAACAAAGGACAACTCATAGTGAATAAGGATAATACCCGTTATGAACTTTGGTATGGAAGACCAGTCTTAGTCAAATATTTCAAAGTGTTTGGCAGTAACTGTTACATCAAAAGAAATGAGGTTGAACTTGGAAAGTTCAACTCCAGGACTGATGATGAAATATTTTTAGGATAATCATCCACCAAAAAGGCATACAGGTGTTACATAAATTTGGAGAAAGTGCTAATGTGAAAGTAAATGATATAAAACCAAGGAAAGAGAAAAAACTAGACAGTGTTGAAAATACATGTGATGATGAAATAAAATATTTGAAAAAGGACAAGAGCATTAATAATTAAGAATAAGACAAAGAAGGAAGATACACAATAATATGATGAAGACTTCCCTAGACCTGACACTAAAACTCCTTCTAGAACGGTGCAAAAGGATCATCTGTAGTCACAGATTATGGGTGATGAAAATGTTGGAGTCAAAACAAGAAGACAACTACCAGATGTGGAACAAGCCCTACTATCAATAGTAGAACCCAAATACTTTACAGAATCTAACAAAAGTGATGAATGGGTCAAAGCGATGAATGAAGAACTAGATCAGATTGAGAAAAATGAGACCCAAGAACTTGTCCCAAGACCTGAATATAAGAACATTGTAGGAACCAAATGGATTTTGAAAAACAAGTTCAAACAAGATGGACAATTAATAAGGAATAAAGCAAGACTGGTCTGTAAGGGGTATGCCCAAGTGGAAGGTATTGATTTTGAAGAAACTTATGCTCTCGTAGCTTGAGTGGAAGCAATCAAAATGTTTTTAGCACTATCATGCCATAAAAACTTCAAAGTATATCAAATGGATGTCAAGTCTACATTCCTGAATGGAAAAATAGAAGAAGAAGTGTATATTGAACAAGATGAAGGGTTTCTCTTGTATGGAAACAAATTTTATGTTTGTAAACTGAAAAAGGCACTCTATGGTCTCAAACAAGCTCCAAGAGCATGGTTTTCAAGACTAGATAGTTACTTGAAAGAACAAGGTTTTAAAAAGAGGAGTCCCTGAAAGTAATCTTTATCTAAAAATTGAAGATAAAAATATGATCATTGTTGTTCTCTATGTGGATGATATAATTTTTGGAAGCAATCTTTAAATCCTAAGCGTAGACTTTGTATTTGAAATGATGAAAGAATTTGAAATGTCAATGATGGGAGAATTTACATTCTTCTTGGGATTGCAAGTCTACCAAACAAATGAAGGAATTTTCATCTCTCAAACTAATTACATCAAAGATATGTTGAAAAAATTTAAAATGGAAGATTCCAAACATGTTGGTACTCCTATGGTCACTAGTTGAAAGTTAAGTAAGGATGATGAATCTCTCGAAGTAGATCATACCGTGTTGAGATCCATGATTAGTAGTCTACAATATGTGACAGCCACAAGACCAGATGTGAGGCAAGTTGTTGGATTGGTATCTACATTCCTATCAGCTCCGAAGGAAACACATGTAACAACAGTAAAAAGGATTTTCAAATATCTAAAAGGTACTATGGAGTATGGTTTATGGTATCCGAAAGGACAAGAATTTATCTTAAAGGCGTTTACTGATGCACTTTGGGAAAGAAGTGTCAACGATCGAAAAACTACCAGTGGAGCATCATTTTTTCTGCAAGATTGTAGTATCATGGTCAAATAAAAAAAATCATCCACTTCACTCTCTACAATAGAAGTAGAATATACTGCTGTCTCCTTATGTTGCACTCGGGACATTTGGATGAGACAAACCCTAGAAGATCTACTTCTAAAATATGAACATCCAATAGTGATCAATTGTGATAATACTAGTGATATAAATATGTCTAAAAATTCTTTCATGCAGTCTAAGATAAAACATATACCAATCAAGTATCACTATCTAAGAGAACATGTATCTCAAAAAGATGTCAAATTAGAATACATTGACACAAAAGAATAGATTGCTGACATTTTCACCAAACTAATACCTAAGGAAGCCTTTAAGCGTATTAGAAAAAAAATGGGAGTAATTCTATTACAAAATTACTAAGAGGAGAAAGCTCAATCTCAGGGGGAGAAATGCTAATAGGGGGAAATGTCAGACAGAAAGATTCCTTTGTCATTGTTGTCAAAGGGGGAGAATGGTTAGAGGTAGCCATCAATTTCAAATGGGGAGAATTTTTATTGTTTAGTTGTCATTGATGTCAAAGGTGTCACGAATGACAAAGGACTAACTAGTGGATATGATGGAAAGACATATTAATCTATCACAATGATCTAGGGACTAAAAACATAGTCACTCAAAGAATTCAGACAATTAAGCATAAAATTGGAATAATGGTGTTGCAATGGAAGTAGCAGCTCTGTATAATCAAATGAATAATGAATAATACAATACAATGGTCATGTAAGATGCATGAATTCCAAGACAATTTGAATTTCCAAGGAGGTCATTTGAATTGAATGAGTGGGTGTAGCTTAACTAACCATAAGCCACAGTAAACACACTAGTTAACCAACTGATAAAGTCCCGATTGACTCAACCGAGTCCTAACTGAGGTCGGACTGCAATGGATTATTGAGTCTAACTAAAAGTATCTCAGGCACATGTCACTACATGCCAACCAGAAAGTTGTAGCACATCATTAACTCCAATGAACCCTGATGAGGTTAACTGAAGTCAAACTAGCCATCAGAGGTGGTTGGAGGCGCCCCTGTTGTCTCCATCTGATTAAATATTAATAAATAATCAATATAATGAATGGAGGCACCTTCAACACTTAGCTTAACAGATTGTAAACATCAGTTAGCAATTAGGTGCATTTATGACACTCAGATCACCCTTGGAGTGCTCCAGTTAGCCTCCCCAAATGAAGGAGAAGGCTTAGTTGGCCTCCTTGACTAAAGTTAGGTGTGGGTGTGCTCACACTGATGCCATAGTGTGCTCATCTAATGCCAATTAAGTCAATAAAACTTAGGATATTGGTTTAACTAGGCCAAATTGACCAAAATAAGTGTGCATGGTGCGTAAATGTCTCCAAACCCCCCCCTTAAGCTACACTCGGGAGAAGTAGAAACATAACTGCATGAAATGCTAGGGCCCTAGCAACTAATGTCCATAGTTCACCCTGTACAATAATGAAACTCAAACAATTCTCAAAAATAAATCTAAGTGAGGAAAAGAGGGAAAAACCAGTGGGAAAACCCCGCCCTTAATCTTAACACTAAAAGTAGTGTGATCACCCTGATGAAATCACCCCCAATAGTGAACAGAGGTAAGTGAACTTATTTTCTAAAAATCTCTTGGTGAACATGTCTGTAATCTACTCATCAGTTGGGTAGTATTGCAAAATGATGGTGTTATCATGCACTAATTCCCTGATATAGTGCATGTGTATCTCTACATGCTTGGTCCTATTCTTGGGAACTGGATCTATGGATATCTTAATAGCAATTTGAATTTCACAAAAGAGGATAGTGGACAAAGTACTACCAAGATTGAACTTTGAAATAATTCCTTGCAACCAAATAGCTTGGATGCAAGTATTCACCGCTCCTCGGTACTCGACCTCTACTGAAGAAAATGCTATGGAGGCCTGAGTTTTGCTAGACCAGAGAATGGGGCCACCACCAAACATGAAGACATATCTATAATTAGACGTCCAATGAATAGAATCACCCGCCTAATTGGAATCTATGTAACTGACCAGCTCTAGCTCGGAGTCTGCAGCATAGTGGATGTCGTAGGTCTTGGTTCCTTAAATATACTGGAGGATCCTCTTGGCTGCCTTCCAATGAATATCATGATGATTCTGCATGTATCTTGACATAGCATTCATGTAATAACACATATCAGGCTGATAATGATTCAAGTAGAGTAAACTACCTATCAACTATTGATAAATAGTGCAGTCCATGGGAGGCGTGCTTTTTACTTGTTCAAGGCTGATCCCTGAAAGGAAAGGGAATGAAGAAGCCTTACATTCAGCCATGTTAAACTTTACTAACAGGTCTAATATTTATTTATACCGAGTGACCATTATCCCATCAAAATCTTGCTCAATTTCGAGCCCCATAAACTGCTTCAAGAGCCCAAAATCACTCATTTCAAATGCATTGTGGAGAGTAGTTTTGATGACTGAAATAGAAGTAACTATGCTACCTGTAATAAGTAATTCATAAACATATAAAATAATAATAATAAAATTACCAGCATACTACTGTATATACACATTTGGATCTTATTTACACCTTTGAAAGTTTTGGGAGAGAAGGAAGGAATCCATCTTGGAATACCACTCTCTTGGGGCCTGTTTTAACCCGTATAGTGACTTCTTTCGCTTACAACCATAGATGGATCAGAAATGTAGCCCCTAGGATGCTTCATGTATATCTCCTCATTAATATATACATGAATAAAGGCATACTTAACATCCATATGATGCACTTCCCAGTGCTTAGATGCATAAATTGCCAAAACTAGGCAGATGGAGTCCATTTTTGCAATTGGTGCAAAAGTCTCATGGTAGTCCACACCTTGGACCTAGGAGGAATATTTTTCCACCATCCTTTCCTTATATTTTTAGGTTCTTCCATCAGCAGAAACCCTATTCCAAATCACCCACTTGCATTGAACCAATTTCCTCCTCGGAGGAAGAGAAACTAGCTCCCAAGTTGTGTTTTTCTGAAGAGAATTCATCTCTTCATCCATGGAAACTTGCCATCTCGGATCATTCCAAGCATGGGAGTAAGACTTAGGGTATTAAATTATCATCAAATAACAATATTTAGACAGCAAATAATCAGGACAAGAGAGCACAATAACTGCTCTTTGGAAATCAAACCGGGTTCTCCTTGGATCATCCAGATTTCCAATGTTATCACCTGCGGAGGAGAGTGTCTGTCGGGCCCAAGTTGGGAGATGATTTTGTACTTCAGGTTCTGATTCACCATATGATTTTTTCTATAAACTAATATCATAAATCATAGGATCTAAATCAGGGTCATCACCCCCAATTACATCATCCAAATATTTAGTAGAATAGGAAGGAAATTTGACAGTTTTCTCCTTCACTAGTTCTACCTCCTGAAGAGGCTTATCGAACTTGACACTTATTTCAATGATGATATATTTAATTTTGATATCCAACAGCTTGAAATATTTAGATTCATCAGGATATCCAATAAATATAAATTCTATTCTTTGCGGTTGCAAATCCCTCCTTTTATCAAGCGGAATTCGGGCTCATGCAGTGGACCCAAACACCCTTAGATTCGACACATCTGAATTTGTCTAAAGTATGCTTCGAACGGGGTATTCCCTTTCATAGATGAGTTTGGCACTCTATTCTGAAAATATTATGTAGCATGCATGGCTTCAGCCCACAAATTTTTAGCCAACTTCTTTGATTCCAGCATACAAGTGGTCATCTCCTTGAGAGACCGATTCTTCCTCTCCGCTACACCATTCTTATGGGGAGTATAGGGGACTTAATGCTGTCTCTAAATACCACTTTGGGAACATATATGCAATAACGCATTACTAACATACTCCCCACCATTATGAAATCTCAAAACATTGATCTTTTTTCCAGATGCATTCTCAATCAAGGCCTTCAATTCAGTGAATTTTTCCAAGACTTCCAACTTGTTTTTGATAAAAAAGACCCATGTGTATCTGGAAAAGTCATAAATGAAATTTAGAATGTACCATGACCCATTCATGGATGTGATAGGCATGGGACTGATGATATCAGAATGTGTCAGTCCCAAGATGCATGATGCTCGGCTTGCCTTCCCTTGATCGAACTTATGCTCAGGGTGCTTTCCAACAGCATAGACTTTGCAAATTCTAGTGGTAGATTTGATGACCAAGAGGCCTTAAACTATAGAATTCTTCTATAATTTCTACAAATATTTGAATTTTATGTGGTCAAACCTCTCATGCCATAGTCTACTAACTTCATTTCCATGAGGCAACAATGCGGAGGGCTTTCCATCCGCCACAAAATGGGAGAACTCGTAGGATTTTTCATGATGGCTTGCAAGGCCATTTGCTACAAGTTTTTCGGATGCAAGTTCTGTGATCTCTACATCATCTAGGATAAAGGAGACTATCTTGGGAACTCTCATATGTCTCATTTGATAAAAAATTAGGAGGTTTGATGCAAGAGATGGTACATACAGAACATTGGAAAAATAACCATGCTCAAGATCTACAGTACCTTGTCCTTTGGATATGATTGTGGATTCATCTCCCATGTGGATGGGAATGGATTTTCTGGCCTCCAAAGATGAGAAGGAGTCTCTTTTAGCCATCATGTGGTTCAAATATCCAAAATCTATCAAGATTTCTTTGGACTTTGTGTTAGAATAATCAACCCATAGTTTACCCACTTAGACATTAATTTCATTATTTTTGTCTTATTTCCCTAGTTCATGTGTCCCACCTTGTGCAAGTTGTTATTTACCTATCCATAGAGGTCAAACTTGCCTTATTTGACTCATGTAGCACATGGGAAAGCCCAAGGAATCAAATCTGCTTTATTCCTGGCCTCCTAGGTGCCCTTCTTCTTTTTCTGCTTTATTCCCTGCTTTTTCAGTGTTTTAATGCAAAAGGAAAAGCTAGACTAGGTGAGGTTGACTAGTTTTTTGTCCTACACATCCTCCTCTCTTTTCTCCATGAAAAAGCATGTATGAGCTACCATTCCACCACTCTTTAGGTTTCCTAAGCCTTTTTTCCAATTCGTGATCTCCATGACAAATTTGGGATTAGCTTTTTACACCTATGGGGGATTTGCTTATTTTTAGTAAGCCTGCTTTATGCTAGATTTGGTTTGCTCCTCATGCAATCGAATCCTTGATATATTCTATTTATTCAGTAGTCTATGTTATTACAGGGTTGGCTATTGTACACTCAGTTAATACAATTTAGTGTTACAGCTCCATATTCAGTCTCTTTTGTGAGTGATTTTGCATGATCAATTGATAATTGTTGTGAGTGAAATTAATCTATTGCTGGCCTTAATTTCCACATGGTATCAGAGCCATTGTAGTTTGTTTCTCTCCTTCAAAAATTGTTTTGCAGGTTCGACATCAGTGACTGGGAGCCTTCTACTGACTGTCGGGACAGATTTTCTAGAGCTATGGATCAATCACAGAAGACTATCTTCACTCCCTTCAACTTTTTTGAATGGAAGGAAGAGATGGAGATCCTATTGAGAGAGAAATACCTCTACAGGGTGATTATGGCAACAGAAGCAGAGCCCAATGCAGCTACAGAGAAGATTAAATGGCACAACTGGAGGGATGAGGCCTATGGCCTCCTGTGTCTGAGTATTTCCAGAGACCTCCTTTTCCATCTCGATGTATTAACATCACCGAATGAAGTATGGGAGAATATTTCTGATCTTTTTGGAAATACAGATGAGATGAGGGGACATCAGATTGAAAATGAGCTTATTTCTCTGAGTCCCAGTAGCTTTGAATCCCTGCAGCTATATTTCTCCAAGTTCAAAGCACTAGTTTTGCAGCTGAAGCAGTGTGGTATCGAAAAGAAAGATGATCAGCTCATCCTGTCCATCCTCTCGAAGCTAGGACCTGACTACTCAGTGTTTGTTTCGAACTTCTATGCCACAAAACTAACAGCTCGAACCTGGAAGATGCCTAGCCTTGCAGATTTCATGGAATCTCTCACACAAGAACAGGACAAGCTGGTGACGATGGGCACCATCAAACCATCCAAATACCAAGCACTGGTTGCTGGAGATTCAAAGGTGGATTCAAAAAGCAAAAAGAAAGCTAAAAAGCCACCTGAGCAAAAGAGAGACAAGAAATAGTCTCCGGAGGAGCCACAAGGTTCCAAGAAGAACTACCAGAAGAAGAAAAACAAAGGTGAAATGAACAAGTGTGCATACTACAATAAGGGCAATCACACTGAAAGCTCTTGTATGAAAAAGCAAATAGACATGCTGACCCAACTCCTGGAGAAGAATGGCATCTCCCTTCCAGAAATCTCAAAGAAGAGAGAAGGAGGATCAAGTTCAGATGACAGAGAGAGAGTTCATGCATTGGCTGTTGGCACATCAAAATCACCCATTTTTATCATTGATTCTAGAGCTTCAAGACACATGGTTTCGACTAAGGAGGCCTTCTCCTCACTGGACAAGTTGAAAGGACCATCTATTGTACTGGGAGATGAATCTCTCACTGAAAGTTTGGGCAAAGGGAGGATTGATCTTGATCATGGTCAGTTCAGCAATGCGTTGTATGTGCCTGGTCTTGCCTTCAACCTTCTATCAGTGTATCAGATGAATCACACTGGGTCTCCTAATAAATTCATATTCTTCCCTGATGAAGTTGAGATCACAGAGATCTCAAGTGGTAGAGTCATTGCAAAAGGAGTTGCAAATCATGCTCAAAAGGTAGACATGTTCTCACACTTCCTACCCTACTCAAACCCCTCTGCTCTTCTGATTCATGCTAATGAAGCTAGCAAGATATGGCATGAAATATTTGGCCACCTAAATTACAAGTATCTTTCTGATCTTAGTGAAAAAGAGATGGTCATAGGGTTTCCCAAGATAAAATTTTCCAAAGGAGTCTGCCAAGGTTGTATCTTAGGAAAACACCCAGAGCACAAATTTGAGAGAGCTAGTCATGAGAGAACCTATGCACCCCTCGAGCTGATCCACAGTGATGTTGCTGGACCATTCCCTCATATGTCCATGAGTCAGGCCAAATATGCATTGAATTTTATTGATGACTTTTACAGGTATTGCTGGGTTTACTTCCTGAAACACAAGTCTGAAGTTTTTGGCCTATTTAAAGTCTTTAAGGCTTTTGTTGAAAACCAGTCTGGGAGGAAACTCAAGGTCCTCAGATCTGACAATGGTGGTGAGTATGTCAAGTCTGATTTTATTAACTATTGTGCATATGCAGGTATTTAGATGCAGCATTCTATCCCTTACACACCATAGCAAAATGGTGTTGCTGAGAGGAAGAACAGATCACTGAAGGAAATGGCAACATGCATGATGGAGGCCAAAACTTTGCCACCAAAGTACTGGGCTGAAGCTATCAACTGTGCAGCCTATATCCAGAATAGGTTGCCTCACAAATATCTTGATGGTATGACTCCCTTTGAATCATGGAGTGGGCACAAGCCAGATGTGACCCATTTCAGGATTTTTGGCTCAAAGGCATGGGCTAGGATTCCAACAGAGAAGAGGAAGGCTTTGCAGCCCCAAAGCCAAGAGTGTCTTTTTGTTGGATATTCTGAAGATTCAAAAGGGTACAAGTTGATAAATTTGAGCACAAACAAAGCCTTCATTGAAAGGTGTGTTCAGTTTGAAGAAGAACCCCTTACAACAGTGGAATTTTGTGAAGCCTCTTCACCACTTGAACCTCAAGAAGTAAGCAAAGAGTTTGTTGAACATGCTGATTCTAATTTTTCTGATGGAGGTGAGTTTATTGCAGACACTAACAGCCCCACAAGGCCAAAATGGGCAGCCAAGACACTACATGCAGCAGGAGATCTAGCTGGGGATCCCAATGACCCAAGGAGGACTAGATCTCAATTTGAGAGTGGTCTATGCATGAAGGATCCTATGTTTGCTGAAAAATGCTATTTGATGGTGCAGTCTGATCCTCAAACATAAGAAGAAGCAGTAGGAGATCCAATATGGCAAGCTGCCATGAAGGAAGAGTTCAGCTCACTCCAAAAGAACAACACATGGGAGCTAGTGGATCTTCCTCTAGGAAGAAAGTTAGTCCAGTGTAAGTGGGTCTATAAGACCAAATTTGATGCTGATGGTTCACCACTGAAGTAAAATGCTATATTGGTATCGAAAGGCTACTCACAGGTTCATGGGATAGATTATAATGAGACCTTTTCCCCAGTGGCAAAGATGGATTCCATCAGGCTAGCTCTAGCCATTGCAGCCTCAAGGCAATGGGAGGTACATCATATGGATGTAAAATGTTCCTTCCTGAATGGAGATATCCCTGAAGAGATATATATGCAGCAGCCTCAAGGTTTTTCTACTAACCCTTCTCTTGTGTGCAGGTTGAGAAAGTCATTGTATGGGCTAAAACAAGCCCCCAAGGCTTGGTATGCCAAGATCGATAGCTTCTTGCTATCACTGAATTTTGTTCGGTGCAAATCAGATCCAAATGTCTATTTGAAGTTAGTTAATGGTTAATTAATTATCATTGTGTTATATGTTGATGACCTCCTCATTACAGGAAGCTCACAGGATTAGATTGCTTCCTTGAAGAGTGCTATGAACCAAGCCTTCTCCATGACAGATTTGGGGCTCTTAAGTCAATTTCTGGGGCTTGAGATTGCTCAAACCAAAGCTGGAATCAAGGTGCACCAGTCCAAGTATGCCTTGGATTTTCTGATCAAATTCAGAATGCAAGATTGCAAATCAAGCAAAACTCCTTTCCTTTCAGGAATGAAGCTGGAAGAAGCTGATTCTTCACCTATGGTAAACAATACACTGTATACGTAATTGATTGGATGTTTATTGTATCTGACACATACTAGACCTGATATTTGTTATGCAGTAAGTGTGGCTTCTAGATACATGGATCAGCCTCATGAGATCCATTGGAAAGCAGCCAAAAGGATCCTTAACTTTGTTCAGGGAACAAGGACACATGGGATCTTCTACAAAGCAAAATCTGATCTTGATTTGATTGGGTTTACTGACAGTGATTGGGCAAGTGATAGCACAGATAGAAAGTCCACATCAGGATATGTTTTCATGCTTTCAGAAGGGCCAATCAGCTGGTCAAGCAAGAAACAGAGTGCCATTGCACTCTCATCTACAGAAGAATAGTACAGAGGAGTTGTTAATGTAGCAACTCAATGTTTATGGTTGCAGGGATTACTTGGAGAGTGTGGCTTCGAATCAGAGTACTCAACTACCATCTACTATGATAACCAGAGTACCATTCGAATATACAAAGATCCATTTTAGAAGCAGAGAACCAAACACATTGAGATCCATATGCACTACATCAGAGAGCTTGTGCATGATCGCACCATTCACCTACTCTTCTGTTCATCTTCAGAACAAGTAGCTAATATATTCACCAAAGCATTTTGTGAGAAGAGCTTCAGAAATCTCAAATCACTACTGGGGATTGCTGATCATGCTGTGAAGCATGAGTGAAGACAAGATTTCCAAATTTTGTTTTACAGTCCATGTTTAAGGGAGGATTTTCCCAAGTTGGTTTTGCCTCTTTCCTTGTTTTAAATGGACATGCAGTATGTAAAGGGTGACTAAGCCTTGTTGCTAGGCCCTATAATTTTCTGATATATTACTAATTAGTCAGGCTTAAGGGGGGGTGTTAGAATAATCAACCCATAGTTTACCCACTTAGACATTAATTTCATTATTTTTGTCTTATTTGCCTAGTTCATGTGTCCCACCTTGTGCAAGTTGTTATTTACCTATCCATAGAGGTCAAAATTTCCTTATTTGACTCATGTAGCACATGGGAAATCCCAAGGAATCAAATCTACTTTATTCCTGGCCTCCTAGGCACCCTTCTGCTTTTTCTGCTTTATTCCCTGCTTTTTCAGTGTTTTAATGCAAAAGGAAAAGTTGGACTAGGTGAGGTTGACTAGTTTTTTGTCCCATACATCCTCCTCTCTTTTCTCCATGCAAAAGCATGTATGAGCTACCATTCCACCACTCTTTAGCTTTCCTAAGCCTTTTTTCCAATTCGAGAGCTCCATGACAGATTTGGGATCAACTTTTTACACCTATGGGGGATTTGATTATTTTTAGTAAGCCTGCTTTATGCTAGATTTGGTTTGCTCCTCATGCAATCGAATCCTTGATGTATTCTATTTATTCAGCAGCCTATGTTATTACAGGGTTGGCTATTGTACACTCAGTTAATACAATTTAGTGTTACAGCTCCATATTCAGTCTCTTTTGTGAGTGATTTTGCATGATCAATTGATAATTGATGTGAGTAAAATTAATCTATTGCTGGCCTTAATTTCCATACTTCAAAGTTTTTTCCATGATGACATGACCTCTTTCATGTTGTAGTTCTCGATCTTGCTGATCTCTCCTCTGAAAGCTTTCCGAAAGGTTGATGTGATTTTTCTCAAGAAGAGAAGTATCTTCATCAAGTTTCTTTTTCATGCAGGCATGTTCAGGGTGGAAGCCCTTCCTACAGTATGAACAACTGAAATTTTCCTTCCCATGATGCCCTTTTCCCTTATTCTTCTTTGAGCCGAAAGGCTCTTCATGCTGCTGGTTTTCAACTTTAGGCTTAGGATCTTTGAATTTTTTTTTTAGGTTCTTCTAGTGCTTTCCTTTACCCTTCAGATATTTGGGCCATAGAGGGCTTGATCACGGGAGGATTTGATGATCCCCATCTGGACAAGCTTATCATGTTCACTTGTTAGGGACTCAATGAAGGCATTGAGAGAAGACATCTTCCATCCAAGGGTTGTGAGCTTCGCCACATAGAATGTAGAGACAAACATCGAATAATCAACTCCAAGTTTGGAGAGAATGGCGAGGATGATCTGATCATCCTCCTTCTCCACCTTACACTGCTTCAACAGTAAGATAATGTGCTTGAACTTTGTGAAAAAATCATTTAAGGTATCGAAATTGGAAGGTTGGAGAGACATCAACTTGTTTTCAATATGGTAAACTATCAAATTATCATGTTTTCCATACAGGGTGTCCAATTTGTCCCAAATTTCCTTTGGAGTATTCAATCCCGAGAGATGGAAAAGAAGATCCCAGGAAATAGAGAGGCACAAGAATCCGAATGCTTCATCTTTCTTGTTCAAGAATCTAGCTTTGTCTATCACATGAGTAAGCTCTTCTTCAACATCCATGGTGACCCAATAAAGTCCTCTGGCACGTATTTGGATCTCCATCTCTCCTTTCCATGAATGGAAATGGAATGGAGTCAAGTGTTCTACGAAAGAAGCCATTTCAAACTACTGGAGCGAATGCTTTCACCTATTAAAACCTATAAAACACAACAAAAGGGGCACCGTTAGGTCAAACAACTTGCACATTTTAGGATTTCATCACACCCAGCATAGTTGATTAAGCAAGCTTGATCAACAATTTCCTAACTTGGGGTATTAAGTGGTAAGCCTTTGCTTCTGGTGCAGTGCTGGAATTTTTAAGCTTTGCTCAATTTTTCATGCAAGATCTGTCAAAAACATTTTTTTTGAGAGATCTGAGCTTCATCTCGCCGTGAGCTCTGATACCATATTAATTTGTCACAGTGATCTAGGGACTAAAAGCACAATCACTCAAAGAATTCAGATAATTAAGCATAAAATTGGCATAATGGTGCTGCAATGGAAGTAGCAGCTCTATATAATCAAATGAATAATGAATAATACAATACAATGGTCATCAAGATGCATGAATTCCAAGACAATTCAAACTCCCAAGGAGGTCATTCGAATTGAATGAGTGGGTGTAGCTTAACTGACTATAAGCCACAGTAAACCCACTAGTTAACCAACTGATCAAGTCCTGATTGACTCAACTGAGTCCTAACTGAGGTCAGAGTGCAATGGATGACCACGTCTAACTGAAAGTAGCTCAAACACATGTCAATGCATTCCAACCAATAAGTGGTAGTAGATCATCAGCTCCAATGAGCCCTGATGAGGTTAACTGAAGTCAAACTGGCCATCGGAGGTGGTTGGGGGCGCCCCTGTTGTCTCAAGTTCATTAAATATTAACAGATAATCAATATAATGAATGGAGGCACCTTAACCACTTATCTTAACTTATTGTAACCATCAATTAGCAATTAGGTGCATTTATGACACTCATATCACCCCTGGAGTGCTCCAGTTAGCCTCCCCAAATGAAGGAGAATGCTTAGTTGGCCTCCTTGATTGAAGGTAGGCGTGGGTGTGCTCATGCTGATGTCATAGTGTGCTCATCTTATGCCAATTAAGTCAATAAAACTTAGGATAGTGGTTTAACTCAGCAAAATTGACCAAATTAAGTGTGCATGGTGGGTAAATGTCTCGAACAAGACAAACTCAATGAAATACTAAGGTAGTGATGGAATGGATTGGCATAGTTTAGAATGTGGCATGACAACATATGAGATAAATGATATAGACATGGATGATAAGACCACATGAATGAATGATATCCAAATTCGATCTAAAGTTGATGGTCATGAAGCATCCCGCATGAGATCCAATGGCTGAGGATCAGTTGCAAAAAAGATAGGAGGGAGGACGAAATTCCACAAAAGATCAATATCGGATGGCTAAGATTAGTTTTTCTAGAAGGAAATCGACAGTGTAGAAATGGAATTGTGAAAATAATGTTTAAATATTCAATGAACCTAGATTTAAAGATTGACTGTCAGGAAGACTTCCATGAGAGATCGACGGTGTGAAAAGGTTAGTGCTAAAAATCAAAGGAGGAGCAGTGCGAAAGCAATGTTTTAGCCTTTGAGAATCCGCACTCTGCATCCCGCATTCTGGAAGATAAACAGTCACTAAAGAGCCCACAAGAGATCAATGTTGTGGAAAGATAACTACAGAAATCATGAAAAGACATTTTGAAAAGTCACAAACCCGCATCCCACAATCCTTATCTTACCTCAGATCACTGATCAGGAAAACGCCCGATGAGAATCAATGGTGGGGAATCGTTGATGAGGAAACCATGGTGTGGAAATACAATGTCAAGGAGGAAATATATGTGTTAGATTGACGGTCCATAGAGAATTAGAAATAGGATCAATGGCTCTGATTAAATATTGAAGATGATCTTGTGGAATGAAGATGGATATTGCAGAAGATGATAAACAGGGCTGTGGAAATGACTTATGAGTTATGGGAAGAATGAAACGTTTCCTTTGCTAAAGCGATGCAATGGTTGAATGGGTAGATGATGAAGAGGTATGTCTGTCAGTAAAAAATCATTATCCAAAACGAAAGAACGCAACTATAGAGAGATATTTTGGTAGGTAATAGGTAAAAGGTATTTATTGAATGAATGTATAAAGGAAAAAGTGTCTCTGTTAGTAAGTCTGATAGAGTCCAAAGTGAATAATCTTTCAACTTTTCTAAAAGATTGAGAACATCAGTCTAGGGCAATAGGTGGTGCTAGGGCAGGCCACAAGTCTGTAGGGGGTCATAGCCTCCTTCCAGCTGTAGCTTGAGAATAGGTTGTCATAGAATCCTTGTTTGTTGAAGCAGGCATAAAAGCATAGGGGTGTTGTAGCATCCCAGTTTGTAGTTGCAGAAAAAATATAGGGTGTATCTACATCTGTTCTGTTTCAGAAGACAAACAATTTTGCAAATTCATCTTATTAATGAGTTTGTGTTGGTGGTTTGATCTTTTGAGGTTTCCACGATAAAATCTGTGTTGATTGTTTGTTTTGTGTATTTTAAAGTAAAATCTTACAATACTGATTCACCTCCCCTCTCAATATTGTGGGATAAACCAACACAATACTCACCTATTTTGTCATTAAAATCACATATTCAATATACAATTATATTTTATTTTAAATATAAATATAAATATAAATAAAATTTTAAATTTAATTTAATTTAATTTTAAATTATAATATGTTAAAATTTAAAATTTTAAATATAGTTTAAATTTAAATTATATTTTCATAGTCCCATAATTTAAAAACCCTTATTTAAAACCTTGCAATACCATCCTAGATGCAAACATTAAATTGTTTTAAACCTCAAGATTGCATACATTTTAATACTATCCTAAATATAACTTCAAAATTAAAGTATATTAGTATTCAAAACATCTTCCCCATACACGGTTTTAAAACCATGTGCAAGGCATCCTAAACAACCCATGGTTTTATTGTACATGGTTTAGGAGGGCCTTACAAATGGTTTTAAAACCATGTGCAAGGCATCCTAAACAACCCATGGTTTTATTGTACATGGCTTAGGAGGGCCTTGCAAATGGTTTTAAAACCATGTGCAAGGTCTCTTAAACAACCCATGGTTTTATTGTATATGGTTTAGGAGGCCTTGCACATGGTTTGTTTACGAGGCCTTGCAAACATTTTTTTGCAGATAATTAAATATTTTATTTATTATTATTTTTTTAATTAGGAATATTACAACATCTCCCCCATATTAGGTTGTTTTTTCTTGCCAACATTTATTTTGGCGGATAATTAAAATTTTTCTTTTTTATTATTTTGTTAGTAACAAACATTACTCGACAAACATTATAAGATCTCCATCATACAAGATTAGACAAACATTACAAGATCTCCCTCATACAAGATTATGACAAATGTTACAATATCTCCCTCATACTAGGCTGTAGAACGCCTCTCAATGCAATAAACCTGTTACTAGCATGTTTTTATGTTAGACAGTCAAGATATAACCTATTTTCGTTCACATTGCATGTGTAAATTCCTTCTCATTTAATGGCTGTTTGCTGGTTTTGCACCAAATTCAATTTGCGAGTTTCTCTAAGGCTCCTAGATATTCCTGTGGGTCGAATTTCTCACAATATTGTGACAATCATAGTTGCATTAGGCTCTCTAAGAATCCAATATTCCATGACAAGTCTAAACATATTGAGATAAGATATCACTTCATTCGAGATAATGTTCAGAGGGGAGTTGGTGAGTTTCAATACATATATACTAAGGAGTAGGTGGTTGACATTATCAAAAAGTATTTGGGAAGAGGAAAGAATATTCATTTCAGAGACAAGTTGGGGGTCGTGGAGAACAACTTCCTCAGTAAGAGGGAGTATTGAAAATTTACCTAGGAAGTGTTTCTTCACTCATTGGTGCCTTGGGTTGGTCAAGGACACTTTAATTGTGGTTCCTATCATATTTAAAAAGTGAGAATGACTTTATTTTGATAAAGTGGCATTTTTAAAGTGTGTTTGAGTATTTAATTATTTTAATGTGACTTTCATGAGATTAAAAAGGTGGGTGAGTAATAAAGTCTCATTTAATATTTAAAAATGAGAAAAGTGAGATTTAACCTGAGCCCTATATCTCATCTAAGTTTATTTTAATCTAAGCTTGTGATTTTTCAAGTGGTGGTTACTCAAACAAAAAGGATAGGAAAATTCATGAGATAATTCATTGTTCACATTGCAAAGAGAGAGTTTTTGGAGAGAGGAGGAGCAAGAGAGAAGAGAAAAATAGAGAGAGAACCCCTTGCACATTTTACAAGAAGGGATACATTTTTTTAGCCATATTGTACAATAAAGGAAGAAGGAAAAGTATAGATGCATTAATTGACAAGAATTTCTGGACATGTCGTATAGTTTCAGAATGTACAGAGGCATGCAAATCATGATAGGGTACAACCTAGTTTTTGAGGCGATTGACATCATGTAATGTTTTCCGTACAGTACATATTTTACAGGAATTGATTGTTTTTATTTGCACAAAAATCGAGGACAGTATACAAACATCCATAGGCCACACAGTGAGGCTGTGCAATAGGTTTTTAGTGCCCAGAATTCAAGAAGAAGTCTAATATTTCTTGTTTGTCATTCAGATATTGTTCGACACAAATTTTGAGAAGAAATAAAGGAGATAAGTACCATTGTAATTTATTTAAAAACTTTCCTAAAGAAATAAAATCTTTCTATGAAGAACAGGTTTTCCCTTTGGGGTTTTTCTTGGACCATTTTGGTCAAATTTTAAGTCTTAAAATTTTGTGTGTGTGGTAAATGTTTTTTCTGATGTTCAAAAATTTACGCTGCTAGAAAAATTTATGAGATTCAAATTTTGAAATTATCCCATATGTTTCAAGTTTCAAGTTAAATTTGAATTTTTTATATGAACATGCATGATGGGGTTTGGGAATTAAACCATATGCAATGAAATGAAACCGAAACCGGGTTGGTGTTATAAAATTTTCATATGGATGTTTGGGTAAAAATATTTTTTAAGAACATTTTGTATCCATTGTGTGGCATAGTATTTTTTTCAATGTTATCATCTTTCAAAAATAAAAATGACATCTAAACTCTAAAAGGAGCCTTAAAGATAAAAAGGCATAAACATAGCCTTAAAGGGAAAAAAGGCTAAAATAATATGCTAGTGCCTATTAAAGTATGAAAGCTATAACTACTTGATATATAGTAATAACATCCATTGGTGTCAAATGTGCTATTTCTCCTTGATATCCGGTATCAATATGCATTTGTTTCGAACATTCAATATCATTGTGTAGGTCATATATGAGGTTTTCATATTCCTTATCACTAGATTTATACTTAAAGACACATTTATATTTTTGAAGCTTTGTGACAAATAGTTGTGAGATAAGAAGGAAACAACAGTTTTCAATCTTTCTTATTGGATCTTCCTGATCCATTCTGAATCGAGATTCATTTGTAATCCATGTAGGATCCATCAAACATTCATATATATATATATATATATATATATATATATATATGGGATACATTCATACAACACATATCCATTACAACCTAGTGTCCATGGTACTCTAAAACTGATGCAGATGCAAACCTTGAACTGGTGAAGCATGTGATGACACTGAGACAACCCCAAAAAACATAATAGATAATATAAAGAGAAGGGCCTAGAGGAAATATTCAATTAAGGAAATCAAGAAACTTAGTTATCAAAAGATGAAACAAGATGCTAACTATCTGCACCTTTTATCTTTTGCATTGGATTCTAATTAGAAACATGATAATATTCTCTTGGTGCCAGGAAAAAAGGGGTTAAAAGGACAAGGAATGTTGCATTAGATTTATAGAACAATATTGCAAAACCTAGAGTCACATTTGATCTCTTCCATGAATTTTCTACATTTGTATCATCAAAGGGTATGCATGCAGCTATAGATGCTATGACTGAAAAGAACAGGGAACCAATTAAATGAACTATTATAATGTAGATAACAATAACCTTCAAACTTTGCTTTTTTTCTTCTATCACGTGTTGTTAATTCCTTGTCAATTGAGAAGAATTGGAAAATTTATGGCTTCATCAATTTAGTAAACAAGAACATATTGTAAACAAAAAAGGTTAAGGATCTTCCATTTGTCCATTCCAACTTCCACCTATCTTGAAAGAGACCATATAGTATAGGAAGGGTCCTAACGTGATATGAGAAATAGAACCCAAATTTAGTTGAGAATTTTCTTTAATGCACTCTCTCAACTTAATTTATAAAAATAGGTAACAATGATTTGGACATATACGAGTACAACATATACATTAGGATATAATTTCCCTTCATATTCTAATATCCGCCCCCTCGAGAGAATATTAATGTTGTATAATTTGAGTAGTCATATGATGAAAATGATGAATTTATTAAATGATATGTAGATCAACTGATGTTACGAGGACTTCTGAGACACTATCATGTATGGATTGCTTAAACACAATGAATTACCTGAATTGAAAATGAACCCCTTTACAATAAGAAATCAGAGTATAAATAATACATCCTTAGGGCATATGAAGTATTCTACATCTCATTTTCTCATATATAAAAATATATTAGTGTGCAAGTGTCAAGAATATGAAGAGACATAGAGAATAAAGGAAATGATTCTTATGATTGTCAATTTTCCACTGGCAATGGTTGAATGTGACTGTGTTGAACAAACTAGTGCATGCTTTCAACCAAAAGTAGGGGCCAAGTTAGTGCAACAAAGTTAAGCATGAATGAAATTTAAATTGGCACATCTTGATCACAACAATAGAAAGCATGACTAACATATAAGTGCATACATAACAAATCACTAAATTTCTAATCTTTAGCACGCAAATATGACCACTACAATGTGTATCACACTATTGGTTGTGTGTGCAATTTAATATAATGACATAAACAATGTGAAATCATATTGATACAATATTATAGGTTGAACTTCTCTCTAATGAGACTCCCCCAATCACATACTTATTTGATTTCTACCTTCATTTAGGATATAACTATTGATTGAATTGTCATTGATGTCAACATGGGACTTGCAATGGCCCCATAGGAATTCATTGCTGGCACCAAGTCCCCCCTGCAGTGCATAGGTATCGATGATCCTAATGACCTTACATTCAGTTGCTTGTAACTCTTACAGAGATGGGATGTTCCTTAGAGCACCTTGTGAAATCCTGCAAGGTACTTGAACCCATAATGTTGGATATTGGAACCACCAACTTGTTGATTAACCTGCTGATGATGTTGAATACCCTAGAGATTGTGTTGAAGCCCTTTTGGATGTTGGAGAATCCCTTGATGTGTTGTAGAAACATTAATCACCCATTATGTGGTAATTCATGCTTTCATAGGGTCATGGTACCCTAAGGGAAGGCTTGGAAACCCCACATAAGGTAGCATGATGAATATTGACCCATGTAGGTCCTCTTGTATGGTTTATGTGGTTGAATAATTCCATGAAGTCTATTGCTTGATGAAGAAGTCTTTGAAGAAGTCTATGGACCCACACATGGTAAATTAACGGTCCTTATACCCTTAAGGGAGATGATGTGGTAATGGGGTCAAGGAACCCTTGGATAGGGCTAAAAAAATGAGATGGTTTGAGAATTCCATGCACATGACGAAGAAGTTCTTAAAATAATTTGAAGAAGCATTTGAGGAATCCCTTGTGTATTATGATGAAGTCATAAGTGATGATATTGATTCCTTTTATATGGATCCCATGATGATGCTCTCATATATGGTAACGTGGATCTTGAAGGACTCTTTCAAAATCATGGGACCCATGCTGGTTGGGTTTATAATTGACCCAAATGACCCATACTATGGTAATTTGATTGAACAATTTCATATGAAAAGTGGTCATGGTTTTTTGAAGCCCACAAAGCTTGAAGAAGCCTTCATACTTGCATGGAGATGATGGTCCTCTTACATATAGGCTACTTGTGTGTTTATGGTGTATTAAAAGAATTGAACATGGTTTGCACCCTTTATTTTGGTTTTGGGGACATGAAATTTAATGGATTGATGAAGAAAAAATCCTAAGACAATGAAGATGACTTGTGCTCAAACTTATAAAGTGGTAATATTAACTCTTTAAAGAAGTAGTTGTGTGTCAAAACAAAATGAAATAATAATAAACAATAAATACATTTCACACTCCTTTCTTAAATCCGGACCTATCTCTACTCTCTCAATTTCAAGTTTGAGTATAAAAACCCAAGCATAATCCAACGAAGATGAAGGGAGAGAACTCATGGACTGAGGTGAACTAATTGAATGAGAAGGAGCTTGACTGAGGTAAAAAATGCATTGATAAAATTCAAATAGCAGTAAACAGTCCCAAATTTTGTGGAGGAGAAATAGTCTCGAATTTGCATGCTAGGAAGAGTCTAAATTTGATATAAGTTAATGTCTTCCACAATACACTTCCATAGTCCCAAATTTTGGAGAAGGACAATTTCTTGGGGGGTTAATTGAAGCTGCAAAATGACTGGCATTGGAAGATTTTCCACACTTAAAACTATCCCAAATTTCTTCTATGTCTATTCACAGTCATCAATAGTTCAAGTTTGAACAAGTCTGAGTTTTCTTGGGTTCTTGAAAGCTGCTTGGTTGGTGTTCACTATTGGGTTTTATCACAGAATTTTCTTGATGCTTAAACAAGTCCACATTTTTGGGTGCTTGATAGAGATTTGATTGATGTTATTACTTCCCTCTTCACAAACCTTTTGAGCACAGGAGGAAGCTTCTACATCTGATATCTCTTGGATTTTATCAACACTATGAATTTGAAGTTATCCATAGTCTCGAAGTTGATAAAGGTTGACTCCTCAGCATACAATTTTAACATTTTATACAACAGACATACATAGACATTTTATGTGCATTGATTAAGGTATGTATATACTCAAACATGATAATGTACAGTGTCAGTCAAATGTGTAAACAATAATGAATGTACATAAGTGTATGTACAGTGATGTATACAGTGGTACAATGATGTATACAGTGATATATGTACAGTGATGTGTGAACATTTATATTCTATGATGATGATGATATGTTGATGCATACTCCATTCAATGTATACATTATGATGATGCTTTGATAATGATGCATACCTTTGCACTATGATGATGCTTTGATGATGAATACATGATCATCAATGATGAGAAGAGATTGACAAGCACTATTGATGACTAGATTGACAAGAAAAGAGTGATGGGAAGAGATTGACCAGTAGTGTCGATGAGTAGATTGGCAAGAAAATAATGATGAGAAGAGGTTGACCAATAGAGGTTGATAAGAAGAGGTACATGTGTGTGCAACAAATTGATGAAAATCAAATATTGACATCAAGCTTGCAAGATGAGTCTTGCACTTAAGGATTGGACCCCTCAACGCTTTCTAATTAATATGAGCAAAGAAAACCAGTCTCAGTCTTGTTATAAGAGTTATTTCTTTTTTCATCAGTTGGTTCTGATTGTAATCGCAAAGATTGAAGTCTTCCACTACCATAAATAAAGCCCACATTACATATATTCTTGTGTCTCTCTTCGATATGATTAATGTGCTTGTGACTAATGATTAATTTAGTTAATGGATTTGATGATGTAATTGATAACATAATGATTGATAAACTCTGATTGATTAATAGAAGGTGACAAGGGTTTAAATACTTCACAAACTGATTCATCCCCCTCTCAATGTGACCATAGTGTCCAACAATTGGTATCAGAGCACTCCTTAGTCACAATCCTTGTAATCTTGAAGGAGATCTGTGGACACACAATGGAAACGAAAGCAGCTTCATCAAGCAATGATGTGCCCATACTTGATGTGACAGATTAATTCGGGCGGAGAAGAAAAATGAAAGAATATATGAAGAAGTTTGGTGTTTGGGATATTGTGATCAATCCACCCACTCTGTCGAATACAAAGGGAAAGGAAGCTGCATCGAAAGAGGAAAAGAAGGACAATACTACAACCTTGAATTTCCTCATGGATGGACATCCCATCTTAGTGAAAGAAAGCATAGTGGAGTACACTTGAGCTAAATACCTATGGTTCAAGTTGGAAAGCAAGTATCAGAAGGGAATAATAGACACTAGAAAGAAGGATCAGGAATCATAACATAAACATTTGGAAGAGGTCAATCAAGAAGAAGAAAAGAAATATGTGGACTCTAGTAAAGGTCTGGATTCTTTGGATTGTAATAATAGCTTATGTGATGAAATTGAGACTCAGGTTCTTGCCAAATACAATGAAGATATATCAAAGGCTGCACAATAGATACATGTCACTTTGATAAATATTGATCTCAAAGAAAATTGGGTCTTGAACAAAGTAAATGTGAACCATAGTGAATTCACAAGGCTCAAAAGGAGAATATTGGAATCTTTGAATGAATATCAACAGAAGACCATAACAATGAGAGTATTTCTTATGAAGCTCAAAAACAAGGATAAAGAGTTGTGGGATCAGTTGGAAGACAAGGATGCTAAAGTTGAATGACTAAATACTGAATTGATTAGTCAAAAGGAAGAACAATAAGATCCTGGTGAAGACTCAGAAGATCTTGAAGAAACTAGAAAGGAAAATCATGACTTGAAGACTCAGCTAGAGGAAGCTAGGAGAATAGAATAAATATTGAAGAATCCATTGAAAGAAAAGGTACAGACAATCCAAAAGATGGAGAAGGAGCTAGTTGGTGTCAGGAACAAAGGTAAAAAGATGGATGTCTTTGTCAAGTTCAAGGATAGTTCAGTTTTCCTGGATAATATCTTGGATTTCCAAATATCTCCATGTAACAAGACTGGTCTTGGTTACAAGAAGGAGGAAGAAAATCCAAAGATAGCACTTGGTCTCCCAAGTCTCCAGAAGCAAGTCCATCAACATCCAAATCTGCTCCCCATGCACCTTCACATGACAAAAAAGACCTTGGAAGTTCAAGAATGCATCAATAAGCTAGGCCTATTCCTCGTAACAAGATAAAAAAAGAAACAAATCCAAGATGGAACCAAAGTCCCAAAGTCCCAGGTATGAAAATGGCTTTAATCACTACAACAAAACACTGTGACTAGCATCTCTTTTAGCTTCCTTTTTAGTGTCCATTATCACTTTTGGTGTATTTTTCATCATTTTTTTGATAAAGTGGATTTTTTTCTACAGGATGGCACTTTTAATGGCATTATTTTTGTCCCTTTTAAAATATGGAGCTATTTTGGATGCTAATTAGCATCCCAATTAACATCCCAATTAGCATCCCAATTTTCATCCCAATTAGAATTCCAATTAGTGTCCCAATTAGCATCCCCATTTGCATCCCAATTTGTGCCCCTTTTTAAAAGTCACGAGCTATTTTGGACGCTAACTAACATCTCAATTAAAATCCCAATTAGCGTCCCAATTAGAATCACAATTATCGTCCCAATTAGCATAACAATTAATGTCTAAATTAGCGTCCAAAAAAAATCCCATAAAACGCCAAGAATAGCCTTAAAAAAAAATCTTGAATAGAATAGCACCATATATTGATCCAAGGTTAGCGACAAGAATTGTGCCATGAATTTTGGAGAGAAAAACATTCAACATAGTGCCAAGTATAGAGTCAATAATTGCACCTAGAAAACATCTAACATAGCTTCAGGTATAGAACTAGGTATACCGTCTGGAATAATGACATAAATTTTGAAAAGAATCACACTAGGAATTGCACTAGGTTTAGAGATAGGAATTATGTTCGGACAACGTCTGACATGACGTCAGATATATGAATTTCAATGTCAATGATCAATGTCAATGATTATGATTCATGTGATAGTACTTTTGGATATTTATTTATCAGAGTGGCACATAAATGATCATAGTCATGGCACTTTTGGATCTTGGTTAATCCTAATGAGGGGTAAATTACCATAATGTCACCTAAAGTGCTCAAATGGCATTTGAGTGTCCCCAAAAAAATTTGATACTCCCTAATGGCATCTCATTGGCCCTAACAACATGATGATGATGAATTATGATAATTATGATAAGACTATATTATCCATTCTTGCGAGGTAGTAGGGTTCATTGCTCATTATTATCACAATTATATTGATCATGACTACAACGACAACAGTAATGTTGATTTATTGTATGATGATGATGATGATGATGTGGATGTCAATGATGATTATGCATGTGGTAGCAATTTTGGATCCTAATTGATTCTAATGGCACCTAAATGTTTGTAATGACATCTAAATGACCCTATTATCATCGAAATGACTATAACGACATATAAATGACCTAAACAATTACATGACATGAATCCTAATGGTGATGAGTGATTAAGAACACTAATGGCATTTGCATGACCATAATGAAAATGATGACGATGATTTTGTTGACGATATAGTTAATGTTGATGATGATCATGATAACGAGGATGATTATTAAGATGATGTTGATGTACCATATGGAATTGATTATGATCATCATGACAACGTTAATTTCCACAATGATGATGCATGCCATAATACTTCTAGATACTGACTGATCCTAATGGCACTTAAATGTTCATAATGACATATGAGAGACATATCAATATCACCTAAATGGCTCTAATGACATTTAGTTTTCGTCAATGACATTTTAGTGAAATTAATGGAATTTGAGTGATTGTAACAACATGACATGGATCCAAATGGTGATGATTGATGCTGAATCATAGTCGCATATGAGTGACCATATCAATGATGGTGACAATGATGTGGTTGATGATGTACTTGTTGATGAGGACGATGATGACCATGATGTTGTTGATGATGTACTTATTGATGCTAATGTTGATGTTGATGATGATGATGATGTCAATGATGACGACGACGATGCAATGTATGATGTACTTGACGTTGACATTCACTTGTCCTTGACAACATTTGAGTGACCTTAATGGCATTTTTCCTCGACAACATTTCAATGATAAGTTGTATGTGGTAAATTTAATGCAAAATATTAGCTACTGTATATAGATAACCACATTAATTGGAAAATTATTATTGATAAACTAAGTTGTCTACCTCGTCAACATTGTTCATTAGTGCAAGATGGAACATTACTATAGTAAAGTTCATAGAATTATTCAATAGTGTACATAATATTAACTAAACAATCTTTGACATTTCATTATTCAATGCATAATAAAAAAATGGGAACACATGTGGTTAAAATAAATCGAAAAAAATAACATTTGCTAAGCCCATGATAAAATGACTATTTTGAAAAGTGATTTCCATGTCCATTTAAGTATATATTTGTTGAGAAGAAACCTTTTGAAAAATTATAAATCAACAAACTAATTCAAAATTACTAAATCCATGTGATAAAAAAACAATTTCAAAACTTTGGACATAAGATCGTAATTATTCAAGTAATATGAAGTAGAAATCCTGTAAAATTAGATGTCTTCATTTACATTATTATCATCATATATGTCATCCAATGCTTCCTTATCAATGTTGATATGTTGGTTGTGCCTAATTACATGATGATGATGATGATACATATTGACAATGATAAATATGGCAATGATGATTTCTACAATTTCTAATAGGATATTGTTGACAATGATGATGTCACTGTCAATAATGATGATGCATGTGAGTATAACACTATTTGATATTGATTGGTCCTAATGAAAACATAATTCACCCTAATGGAATCAAATTCACCATAATAACCCCTATGTGACCCTAGTGTCATATGATTATCCATACCAACATTTGAGTGACCCTATTGGAACTTGAATCACCATAAAAGCACGAGGATGATCATGTTGATGATGGATGATGGAAAGGATATTGATGATGATGATTAAGATGATAACAATGAGGTTGATATGAATGAATATGATTACAATGATATATGACGATGCAAATGATGATGATGATGACATTGATGTACTCATGTATGTTTCTAATGATCATGTTTATTATGGAAATGGTATCAATGTCAATGATCATGATTCATGTGATAGTAATTTTGGATCTTGATTTATCGTAGTGGCACCTAAATGAACATAATCATGGAAATTTGGGTCTTGATTGATCCTAATGAGGGGTAAATTACCTTAATGTCACTTAAATTTCTCTAATGGAATTTGGGTGTCCCCATCAAAATTTAATGGACGCTAGTGGCATTTGATTAACCCTAACAACATGACGATGATGCATTACGATAGTTATGATGATGATGCCGATGATGTACTTGATGGCCTTGATGATGATGTTGGAGCAGGGTCCCACAGCTACAGGAAAAGCTGCTATATCGGGACAAGAAAGTCAAAGGTAACAGTACCTGAGCGGCCGAGAAGAGAGAGCTCACCCACTGCACTTAAGGCAGCAGTGAAGACAGGAGGGCTCAGCTACCCTCATAAATAGAAAAGGAGCAATGGCCCGAGGTATTGAAGATGAAGGATAGAAAGGAAGTGGCGCCCATACCCACGATCAGCGCCGAGAAGTGTGGAAGACTGTAAAAAGATGTGGTGTGACGGAAAGCGGCAGCTCAAGTACAGATAGGCTGACTGTCACTAGTTAGGGTTTTTGGGTTACTGTTGGGAAAGGCCCACAGTTTTGTAATGGCGAGACCTTCGGGCTGCCTATATAAAGGCATGTATTTTGTATTGTAAAAGGTTAGCTATTCAGACAATTAGCTAGATAGAGAGTCAGTTAGTCTGTTAGTTCATAGGAAGAGTCGAGCTCTGGTTCTGTTATTCAGTCAGTAGTTATCTTACTGTAACCAGTAGCTGACTCCTTGAGTATGAATGTAACAATCTACAGGGATTGAGAGAGAGAGGGAGGAAGAGTATATTGTAAGAAGGAAATATAGAAAGAAAGAGATCTAAGAGAGAAGGGCTCCCGTCTATGTGTGCGGAGTTACCCAGAAGATCTCAAGCTGCATATGAGGTTGCAGCGGAACTGTGTTTAATCTCGCAAGATATAATATATAAACGAGTTCCTGTGGACGTAGCTTCTACCCTAGAAGTGAACCACGTAGAATCCGTGTGTTGTGTGATTGTTTTATGTGATTGTGCTTGCTTATGTACTATTTGCTATCTATTACATGAATATTGTATATCAGTTAATGAGTATATGCATGTTATTCCTCAGTTTACAGTAACATAGGAGGTTAATAGTGAGTTGAATGTATCAAGTATCCTGCATATAAGTTTACCAGTGCTTGATTCAACCAATAACAGTTACAGTGTTAAGTGATTCCAGTAGATTCAGTTCAGCGAGTGGGGTAGAGTTGGTGTTAAGCGTGTTAGACTGTAGAATCTACCGAGAAGCTGTCTAAGCACCTTAATGAAAGACAACTGAGCTATTATATAGGGAGAAAAACCCTTAGACCTTGTGGGTTGTTGAGCATATTAAGTGTTGTCATAGGAGACATCATAGTATAGAAAGGCAATATTGCACCGTTAGAGAAGCTACGGTGTGGGATATCACAGGTGAGAAGATAAGTAAGAGAGGAAGTTTGCGCATCATCAGAGAGGATGCGATGCGATAAGAGTAAGTCTCTATCAGAGTCAGCGAGAAGAGAGAACAACGCGTTGCAGAGAGATCCCGCTGGTTAAGAAGAGACAAGAACCACTAGGATGCTACAGAACCTGGTTGGGGACACTTGACTCTTCAGCCAACCCATCCAAGATCACTTTGGGTGAGACTTCAGGCCGTTCTGCAGTCTGTCGCTGAAAGGGCTAGTGAGCTAGGGGTTTTGTTGCTACAATTAAAGTAAACCCGGGTCTGCCCATGATAACCAACAATGACTATGATGACAATGATGATGCTGATTTATTGTATGGTGATGATGATAATGTTGGTGCCAATGGCGATGATGCATGTGGTAGAAGTTCTCAATCCTAATTGATCATAAAGGAACATAAACATCTGTAATGACATATAAATGATCATATTATCACCAGAATTACTATAGCGACATCTAAATGACCCTAACAATTACGCAACATGACTCCTAATGGCGATGAGTGATTGTGAACACTAATGGCATATGTGTGATTGTTATGACAATAATGACGACGATTTTGTTGATGATGTACTTGATGATGACAATGAGGGTGATGATGAAGACGATGTTGATGTACCATATGACATTGATGATGATGATGATGACAACATTGATATCCGCAATGATGATGTATGTGATAATGCTTCTAGATATCGATTGATCCTAATGGAACGTAAATGTCTTTAATGACATATGAACAACATATTAATATCACCTAAATGACTCTAATGACATTTATTTTTCGTCGACAACATTTGAATGACCTTAATGCCATTTGAGTGACTATAAACACATTCCATGGATCCAAATGGTGATGATTTATGATGGAACATAGTGACATAAGAGTGACCTTATCAACGATGACGACAATGATGGGTTCGATGATGTACTTGTTGATGAGGATGATGATCACCATGATTTTTTTGATGATGTACTTATTGATGTTGATGTTGATGATGATGACAATGACAATGATGATGATGATGATGATGATGATGATGATGATGATGATGTTGATGCATTGTATGATGTGCTTGACAATGAAATTATCTTGTCCTTGACAACATTTGAATGACTTAATGGCATTAAGAAAAACCAGTGTTAATGATTTGCAATATGTGGGTAAAAGAAGTTTTCTTTTGTTGGTAAATATTCTAAATTGAAATTGTTATCTAGACCTACATTCCACATAGACATAGTTTTTATTCTATTTGAGTTCAATATATGTAGCATATTCAAGATTGTCTCATTGATATATTGATAGATTTAAAATTAAAAAACTAATATATTATTATTTAAAATTTGTTTTTTATTAATCTAAATAAAAAAGAATAAAGAAACCAATATATAAATATCATTACACAAATTTATAAAAGCTTATCAAATGTCTTTTCATAAACAAAGATAAAGAAAACAAGAAGAGTTGTTAAGGAAACAAGTCCCTGTGGAGAAACTTTGTAAATAAAGATATAATAAGATTTTGCTTATTAAAAAAGTACTAAAAATAAATCAAGGGAAACACCTTTAGATCATTGTCCTTTTCTTGACACATTTGATATTTTAGGGTTGTCTCTACACCTTGACCCAATTGATATTATAGGGTGAGGATGTGTAGTTAGTTATGAATATGAGGTGAGGATGTGCATGCATAATAATCCTTACTTATGACTATGAGGTGAGGATTTAAAGAGAAGAGGATAATAAGGATAATAATCCTTACTTATGCATAATAATCATGTAATTTTTATACGTATTTTGGTGGCGAGCACTGAGGACAAATTTTGTTGGAAACCACAAATGTTTGGAAGGACAGAAGGAGAGTACATCATGATCATGCCACCCATCAAATTGAAGACTATTATTGAGCCAAAAAGTTTTTTTTTAATTTAATTTTATTGATAATCATTGTGATTCTTTGGTCCAAATGTTTTTTCTAACTCATTGTTTATCCATATCGTGTTCCTAGTGACCCCTCTCTATATCAAGGCATAAATCAACCTTTGCATATTTTGTGATCCTAGTTGCATGTGATTATTTGTAGTTGCATAACATTGAGTGTTGTTTATATAGTTGTCGTGAGTCCATGATATTCATGCAGGAAATGAAGTTTTGTAGAGGAGGACTCATCAAATCGACCATTTGAATTTAATTTTGACGAAAAATGAGTGGACATTGGTAGCTAGGTTCACATAGGTAGTAGGCACAAAGTTTTGGGCTTGTTTTAGGCCTAGTAGTATACTAGTAGTTGTTATCCATTGTTACAACCGCAGTTGCTGACACATTGTCACACCTTAGATTGTATCCCCAAGTGACATCAGAGTTAGAGTCATATCTTGATGGCCAATTCCTCCTAGAGGTAAATCATCACTCGTCATATTACATAGATAAGGATAGAGTGCGTGACGTGAGTGAGTGAGTGATTATAATTTATGATATTTCGAAGACTTTTAATTACGAGTCAAAATTTATGGCATAGGAATTTAAAAATCTTGAGAAATTTACATGGATGGGTATTTCCAATGTTTCACTTCTTTTGATGTTGATATAAATTATGTCCTTATGTGGAAGGATAAATTCAGATTTTAATTTTTTTTAAGGACAGTTTTAACTTTAAAATTCTAGGAAGGACTAAAACCCTTTGGAAGGGTTCAAACTTAAACGCTTAAGGGAATCATAGGCTGAGTGATCCAAAGGATGAGATTTATGTTACCTTTTTCCATTTCAAATATTCTAAAACGAGGGAAAATACTGCCAAATCTAGCACTGTCTTCTCATTTGTTGAGATTGCAGAAAGGGTGCAACAACTCATTCTCCAAACTGGGGTAGAAGTATGAAGTGTGTTGGGACCAAGGAATACAGCCTACTAGATCTGCAACCTATTGAACCTACACAATTATATTAAAAGTTGAGATTCGTGCTCAAATATGTTGTCGTCTGAGATAAGAAGGAAAAGGTTTGTCCACTCTGAAAATGGTCTCCATATTTTCTCAATCACAAGAAATGGGGTTATTTCTAGTCATTTTGGGACAAAATAAATTTTAGGAGATTATTAGTTTGTTTGACAATTTTAGTCCAAGCATCATTACGTACTTCTGGGAATTTTTTGACCTTCAAACAATAGCCTCAAGTAGTGAGAGGTTTCACTTTTTAAATATGGGAAGAGTTTTAGGGCATCCAAGCAAGGTCAATCCACATTGCTATAGTGGTCATTTCAAGTTCTGGATCTTGGAGATGCCTTGTCCCAAATACCTTCTCCTAAATCTCATTTATCAATAACATGACCATCATCCATATCTCTAAAAATACATGCAGCAATTTGGTTGGATGCATCACAAAACAGGGGGCAGGGTTGTATGTTATACATAGCCTCTGTAATGTATCAGAGTTGAAATAGTAAGAATATGGAACTAGAGGAATAATATGTGTTGAAGTACTAGTTTAATTATAAGATATCAGTGTCTTGATATTGTACAATTGACCCATCATTTACACCGGCCCCATAATGATTTGGATTGCTCCTGACTGCAACCTGAACGAATAGCAATTTTTCATTTCATCATCTTATAAACTCTGAGTTTTTTTGTATAGAACCAATATGTGGGGGATAAACGTTGCAGTGGAAGAACCCTTGATTTGTCATGCGACTTGATTGAACAGTTGGGCATTCGATGGAAAAATTGCATTTCATGGCATGATTTTCTCTAAGTCGTGGAGAATCTCGAGTTACTAGGAAACCTGGATGCCTTTTTTTTATCATCGTTCCATTTGATGGGATTCCCACGTTAGGGGGTGGTTTGTATTATTCATGGAATAGGGGAGGAGTAGCAAGCACTTAGAGAGAGGGACTCTACCTAGACCCATTGCAAGGGTTTGGGAGGTGAAGGGGGAGGTACACTACAATTATTGCAACAAATCCGTTAGTTGGGGTGCAAATTGTCCATATGATACCACATCCATCACTGTAGGTTGAGAGATCATTTGTGGGATGTGTCTCCATATTTGGGGTCATTTTATCTTGTGTAGAGAACAGAACAATAGGGGAAGGGAAAATAAGGATGGAAGCTAGTGTATCACCCATATCCCAAGTCAATTTGTGAATATTTGGTCATCCAAAAACTGTTGGGTGTATTCTGAGCATCATGACATCTTTTTGTGACTATACGCTACCATTTTGAGCATAGAAAGAAAACACTATAGTTAATTGTTTCTTACAAAATCAAATGGAAGTGTTACCATGTAAGTTGTACTTATTGGTTTTTTTATCAAGTGAGCCTAGTGAACCGGACAAAGATGATTTGTTTGGACTTCAGAATACCTTCGAAAGTGCTTATGGGAAGTGCTTATTGTACTATATCACATGTTCATACCCCATAGGGGAGTTGTAATAAAATGTTCTATCATGATAGTGTCTATAAAATACTCGGTCTCTTAGACTTTATTTGTCAATCCGATCAACCCAGGGTGTTTTTTTTCCCTTGGTTATTATTGGTTGTTGAATAAATGACTGATAATTTCTGAGTTTTTCACTCAATACCTCCAAAGTTGGGGTGGTTGGCTTGGCATTTAGGCCTATTGAGGTTATTAGAGTCTATGTGTCAATGTATAAACATGCTATGAATTATGGTCGAGTCGTATGAACATGTCTAAGTCCCCCTAGGTTTTAATTTGTTTAAATTTTTAATTTTTTTTTAATTTTAATTTTTCCACAAAACTTAGGCTATTTTTAATAGTCTAAATGGAAAAATTGGTCTTGTAATAAAAGTGGGCTCAGAAATCAGTTTTAGTCATGGGGGTGCTCATTTTCAATCTTAGAGCACCATGTAAACCCATAGACCCACTTTTTCTAAGTTTTGAGTGATTTTCATATCACTCAGGTCAAAAAACCCTAAAAATCAAATATTGATTATTTAATTGATAAATTAATTAAATAATGGAGAAAATTCAAAATCCTAAATCATTGGGATTTGCTCCGATTTGACTGAAATCACTCTCATCGGCTTGGGATTGACTGGATATGACCATTCGTTGATAGAAGGAGCTGATTTGGGATGAACATGGCGTGTATTATTGCATGCAATATTAGGGATTGCACCGTCTCTCTCTCTCTCTTCCACACATGTGGGCCAATCTGATTGGGTTTTAGTGGATGCTTCAGGTAACAGGTTGAGGTGTTAGACAGATCAGCTCTCCGATTGATAGTTGCACTCAGTGAGACTCAGATAAGGCTTAGTTAGACACAGATCCAACCAATATTCACTCCACATGCAGCTGCAGTCTCTCTCTCCTTGGGAATTGTGCCCCGCTTGGGATATATTTCCTATTTTTTCTATAAATAAAGCAGTCATTTCTTCTTCCAAGCTAGTTAGAGCCGGATTGAGAATGTGTTTCTATTGTATTGTATTGTTTAATATTTTGGGATAAAGAAGATTTGGAGGCAATATCTATGGTGTAATGCTCTTCATGTGTGGATGGTGATTGTCAAGTGCTTATGAGGTATAATCTGTGTTATTTATCTTTGCTTTTGCTGGTTAATTGTTGGTCTTGAAGGAGAGATCTCCCTCCTGTTGGGGTAAGAGTTTATTCTAGTTTTATTTATTCTCTTATTTTTTTCTTGTCTCATATCTCTTGGAGTTGCATGTATTTTAAGTTTAATTGCATGCTTTCCAATTATCATTTTCCAACAGCACCTATGTTTTAACCATATGTTTGTGCAAACATTTCTAAGTTGTAGGTGATCTCACTTGTAGGAGGGGTTGATATATTTTGCATCTTCCTCATCTTCAATATATTTTGGAGGACATATTCCCTTGGTGTTCCACCAAAGCAGACTCCAAAGCCCAACATTCCCAGGCTTCCAGCACTCTTTCTCTCTCTTCCTCCTTCAAAAATCAAATTTCTTACCTGGTTACTATGTTTACAAGCTTTGATATCATTTATATATAATATATTAAAGTAAAAATTACATAGATTTGTTGTTTCAAGGCTCATAATCTAGATCTCATTCCTAAAAAATTTCATAAAGCATTCTAGATCTGGTTTAGGGAAATCGTTTGTTTTGCATGGCAATTTAAAGAGAATCTGTAGGTTGCATGCTTTAGATTTCTGTTTCTGTTTTAAAAAAATTAAATACAGCAATCAGTGCATATCTCATTGGATGCACAAACAGCAAGCCAAGATCCCAAGGAAAGCTTGCTTTCCTTGGTTCCTTTTTCACCGTTTTAGCCAGTTTTAACTTACTTTTGTTTGGTTTAAGGTAGGCTAACCCAAAGGTACTTTCAAAGTGATTTTTGGCATATTTCATTCTAACATGCTCACTTTATTTTATCAGGAATAACAGAAAGAGGAGAAGCTTCTATTTGAAAGTGGCTTCGGGATCATCCAAATCCCCCCAGTGGTCTCCCTTTTGACTATAATTTTAAATTTTGGGAAATTTGTAAGATATTGGTTTCATCCTATATAAGAACAAAGAGGATTCAGATAATTTTACTGATATTGTAACAGCATATAATAAACTTTTTCTCCGAATAGGCTCTTTCGAGCCCATTCCCCATCCCCCCTAAGAGGATTCGCGCCTTTTTTGTCGTTTTTTGCATTGTCTTATTTCTGTTCACTCTAGATTAGTTTCATTCATGAAAAATAACATGATTTGATTAATTTATCATATACTCCATATTTAAATATCAAAGTAACCTGAATACTTACCCCATGACTTCCCGATTGACCTGCAAGGGGGAAGAGATGCGTGGTAGGAATAATTAGAATAACCGGTGGTTTGCTTCTTTTTTTTTGCTGCTTATATTTGATTTGTTGTATGTAATTTTTCTAAAATCAAGCCCCTCCTTGATTCCTTGATTGAGGTCCACTTGGATCAAAAGAGGTTCCTAGAGGGTTTTTCTTTCTAAGAAAACACATCCTTTAAAACTCAATAAAATTGACAAGACTCCGGTGTGTATGATCTGCACTTGGTTGTGTTTCATGTGATCAGTCAAGCTGGATCAAAAGCAACATGAGTGACTAGTTCAATTAGTATTCACCTTCCCCAATCAATCACCATCAGGAAAAAATCCAACGCCTTGATCAAACCATAAATGGTGGCAAAATACCCAAAGGAAGCGGGAACTCCTGAAAAGTGACCTCGAGGCACCGATCTCTGTTACACCTTTGAGTGTATTATGAACAACAGTCTCAGAGACTCCATTCAGCCCACATATTCCTTGCGGCTATCCGTGAAGGTTCATTTTTGGACATACTCCAAGTACCCTCAGGTATATCTGGAGTCCCCCACTCGCCTAATTCAATTTATTCATATTTCACATTAACTTAAAATGTACCAAGAGGCAATCACAAAACATTCACTCCAAGCACATGCAAGTACATTGATTATTTCATGACTCCATTTTAAGGCACTGGCTATTTTCTTTCTATATATATATTGTGTCTCGGCATTGTGCTTTCATGTGCTCATTTTTTAATCTTGTCATCTATGGTTGTTTATGTTTAAATTTGTAACTCCTACGCAACTCATTCAGTTTAACATCATCATACTAAATAATTTTTCCTTAGTAACTTAATAGGGTCTACCCTGCTTGGCTTCGTTAGGAGTTGAGCCTAAACGGAGGAGTCAAGAACAAGGTGATAGCCTTGACTTGAGACTTTCCCCCAAGGACACACCAAGTGACTTGAATATTTATATCACGTTCCCCCCAGGTGTGTGAAAGGAAGCAACAGGAAGCAATTCGTGATTGTTTAGAGGACTCCAGCAAGTCATTTCATATGTAGCATAGGTCTGTGAGTCCACATACACCTACATGGATAAAGTATTTTTAAAATATTGTTATTTGAATCACATTGTGACCTTGTTGTATCTTCCTAGGAAGTAATGCCATTTCTTACTGTGTTGGGCAATATTTATAGTACTAAATAAAGAGATCATAGTTTTTTTTTTATGTTAATTTCATTGAATTATCATATTGTATGTCAAACTCTGTTATCATTGTTAACTATTTGACAAAACATTTAAACCAAAGGTTACACTAACATACACACATCTAGCATATCTCACAATAGGGGCTAGTGGGGAGAAATTCAGTGATCCCTGAGAAGTAGTAACAGAGTGAGAAATAGTAACATAGTGTTTGATGAAATCCCTAAGCCAGAATACACTAAAATAAATAAACAATGATTTACTTTTCTTTATCATCTACATTTCTCCACTGTCATAACAAATGCGAGTCCTTGAACACAAATTCAAATGGATTTGTTGTACCTCCACTCACCACAGAGTTTTAGAGTTTGAATCCTCCAAATAAAGTCTTTTTTTTTAACATTTTTCATGAAACAGACTTCTTTAGGGAAATTCATGAGTATCATTAATAGTTACCAAGGATTTTTCATTCCAAAATTCTAATAATATATTAAATAAACAAACATGGAGTGAGATGCTGCACAATATGCTTCAATACACATATTGAAGTTACCATTCCAAGAATTAATGAAGAACTATGCACCTCCCATGAAACATAGACCTTGCATACCTCCCATAAAGTGTGGACTCTATAGTAACACTTTCAGTCAATTCTCGAAAGAGCATCTGGCTGATGAAATGGACACCATAAGGCTTTAAATATGACTTTCACCCATATGTCCAATTTGCATCGTTGTAGAACTGTTTTGTATTTTCCTGTAAGCTCTGTTTGGTTGTGAATTTTGGGATCTATTGGGGACACAACATTTTTACGAGATTAAAAAAACTGATTTTTCCTCCAAAATAGGCATATCAGCTTCGGGGAGCACTATTGGAGCTTCATATTCCTATTCTTGTTATGCCACATTGCTTGAATCTACTATTACATTCAAATATGCAGCTAGCACTTCAATTTTTTTCTCTTTAAATAGAATTTGATCAACCATCATTGTGCCATTGTCAGGCTTAGCCCGTTCAAATGCTAGCCTAGTGTCATGTATTACATTAATTTTTCTCTCCTTGGCATGCAAATTATTTCGCCATTATAAGAGAAATTTGGTGTGTTTGAATGGTTTTCTAATACCATATAATATATTATCTGCATCATTATGATGTGCGCAACACACTATTTTATTCTCTATCGATTTGTTAATAAGGAATTCCCATTTTAAGATTTTCCATTTTCATAGTTCTATTATATCTATTTTATCCTTCATTGCATGCAAGAAAATAAGTCTAGTGGAGAAATCAAAAGATATTGAAAAGCAGGGTAAGATTGATTATTTTGTTGGAATAGTTGGGAAAACAAAAGGCAAAGAACAACAATATTGTAGCCAACCAATTGGAATCTAGAGGAATCAATACATCAATACAACAGGTGAGTATGTACGTCCACTATTACTTATGAAGAGGGAAGCATTGTATGATGATGTTGTTTTCCAATATAGGTGGGTTACAATTTCCCTGTGTAGTTCATCTGTTCTGTAGTGCCTTTTTATTTTCATGGTGTATTTAGATAACCAAGATGGATGGTATACATTTTAATTACCCTACATCATGCAAGCATATTTTTGTGGAATATCACATGTTTTATCTTCTGCCACACTTTATTCCCAAATTCTGGGATGACATCAATGCTTCATTGGGCTGTTGTATTCTTCATTTTTGATGTCAGGAATCCCACTAAATCAACCTAATCCTTTTCATTGAAGGCATGATTTTACTAAATCCACATACATGTAATTCAATTTCCACCAGCTTTCATTGAAGTCATGGTAGGATTCTCCTTGATAGGTGGAGCATTCCAACCACTTTACCATTTTTGTTGGATAGATATCTTATTTTATGATTAAAAGAGTATTTTTTATTTGTTTCAGATTAATCATCTTCTTATTCATATGATTCCTTGTCTAAATTCCAAGAAAAATTACTACTTTCGTTCTTTGTTCTTTTGTGTCAGTTGCTTGGTCTCTACAGCCCCAATTCCTCTAGTTTGACTTCTCACAATAAAAAACATGTCCTTACCTTTTTAGTGCTACCATTGGCTTCATGTTTTCTTATTTTGATTTTACCTTTTCTAGAGAAAAGGTGTTCCCCATTTTTGTCACTAATTTCATTTCTTGTGAAAACACAAAATGGTGGGATTGATGATGGTTCACCCATACTATTATAATATTACTTTCTTTGAATACAAAGTAGAAAGAAAGTAAGTAGGTTGTTGAATAAAACTGTTTTGGCATTGTCTTCTACTTTTATAACTTCTTCGTGTTGTTGTATGAATCCCTTCAAAGCATTAACATGTTGATATGTAGCTTATCCTTTAATCATTATAAATCCAAAATACCATACCATTTCTTTAAAATAAACTTTGCATTGTGAGCCTTTGATGTAAATAATTTATTTAATTGTTCCTAGATTTCCTTTGAGCTTTTAGATATATCTAGATGGTGAGATTTGAAGTTGAGTATATAAAATTACTAAAACAATATTTGATTTTCTTTTATCATATTTTAAAAATCCATTCAACTATTTTTTTAAACAATAATGTGTGTAATTTTGTATTATAAAGAGTTGCAGTTGGACTGGTCAACGATGTAATGCAAACTGATTGATGTATATAAACTCAAGACCTATAAATTTTGTTAAGCAAAAAGTGTCCAAAAAAGAGATAGATATCCTTCATAGAGGATGTCATAGGACTGATACAAGTATAGGATTGAAAAATTACATCTAGAATAAGAACAGTCTTGAAAAACATAATACTAGAGTTTAACAAAAAATTGTTTGATGTTCTTCTTCCAACCTGGCATTCACATGCTGAGTTCCTTGATGTTCCAAGTCCATGGATTCAAATTGTTGATGTATAGTTTCCTCCTCTTTCAACTCCCCAGGTGTAGAGCCCAAATACTTTATGAGATTAGAAGAAGCTGATTGAGAGCCTTTTGTTGAGATTGCATACCATATTCCATAGTTGTGTTGTAAAAATGTTTGTATTTGTAATTACCGTAAAATATGCTTCAACTATGACATTTGCTAGCAGGTTGGTGTGCATATCATCTACAATTTAAATATTTACAATGCCAATAATACTAAGAGCTTCATGGCATCTGCAACCTAATCTTGCTTCCCTTTTGTGGGCACCACAAGAAAATATTTGTCAGTATCCCAAGACAAGTTTTCTTCCACCACATTCTAGTAAATATTAGCTTCTTGGAAAGATATCTTATAAGAGTACTACCTCAAGAAATTTGCATGCCAGTCTTAAATTATTGTACACTTCATTTCGTGAATACTCTTCATCACTCGCTATAAGAAGTGGTCTTCCACATGTTCACTACTTTGTATTCTAAAGGGTGATCATTACTTTGTTTTCTAAAGGTAGTTGTAGATGACTACTTTCAATGCATCAAGAGTACAAGTGAGGATTGATAAAACTTGTGGAAACCTTTGTGAAAGGATTTTTCATGGGAGGTTAAAATGGTGTGAGGAGAACAATATGTGGCTAAGTGACTTCACATTATTGATCATTGAAATTTTACTTTGCATGAGAGAGAAGTACTCACTTGTCAATTTAGTGCTAGTGGTCACGATGTACCTTTTCCAAATATTTAGTTTTGATTTTAGCACTTCGAAGTAGTAATCATAATATTATCAGTAAAAAATTGCAAGGATCTCCACTCTGTTGGCTTTACCGTGTACTCTTGCATCCTTCAAGTCTAAGAGAGAGGGTTTAATATGAATCTAAATTCCAGGGTATGTTTCTGAGTGATAACTTTAAGTGAGAAACTACATTTTCTATTATTAACTAGTGTTTTGTGTAGTTTAATACATGTCCGTCGCAATATGTAATTTAGTTTTCTTCATTCATTATATTGTGAGATCAACTAAATACTCTTTTGTAGAAACCATTTAGGTGTGCTTTTATTCCCACGGTCACTAATACACCAAAGATTCTTGTTTACCGACAATATGAAATTTTAATCACTTCAATAGTATTATCATATCTATTATGAAGTAAAGAAATATCTTGTACATTTAGGCATCACTTCTTCCATTGCTCTTCCTATTTCCAGAAGGATATACACTGTACACTATTAGTTCTGCAAAATTATTTACTATTTTTTTAATTCAATGTAGTTGAGTAGGAGAATCATGATATTATGTATTCCTTGTATGTCTGTCAAATGGTTGAAATACTGCATGAAGACATCATCTATTGCATGATCATTACTAGTGACTTTGGTTTTTTCTTTTTGTAAAGATAAAGTGCTACATAACATTAAATGTGGATATAATTATGATTGTTGGATTTACAATTATCTTATCCATCAAATATTAATTAACACTTATTATGTTAATAGGTATTTACCGTCTCTTCGGGAAACATTCACAATTCCTGAAAGTCTTGGTATTGCTAGTGGAAATCCTGGGGCTTCAACATATATTGTTGGTCTTTAAGATGATCAAGCTCTATACTTAAACCCACATGAAGAGCAGTAGGTACCCATCATGCTGTTTTGAAAATTATGTAGTGTTGATGTTTGAATTTTGATCCTAGTTTGTATTGTTCTTGTGATATGTTTAAATGATTGAGATTTTTAAGTTTTCAATGGAGGACATGCAAAAATAGAAATTGTGGGTCACCTGTTGATATTTTGAGGGCTTGAGTTTCAAGTCATCAATGAAGGACATCCTAAAATGTGTTGTTATAGAAACTGTCTTAACTGTTGAGATTTGAAGTGCTTGTACTTTTATGCTTGAACCCACTAAGATGCTTATTTATGGTTTTACTTTTGAGCTTGTTAATGGGATTCACTTGTCATAATGAATGAGTGTCTTACAGGTAACTATTGTATGGATTTATATAGTTGTTTTGATAGAGGTTTATTACTATGCATGGTGAACTTATCAAAACAACAATTTGATCTACAAAAAAACACTCACTGCTATTTCCTATAAAAATTAATGCAGTGTTGTATACTAGATGCCCCTCAGTGCTATTGATTCATCATTAGCTATAGGTTTTCAATGTTGGAATAAAGGTTTGTCACATCATTTTGGTTCTTTCTTAATAATTTAATGAACGATTGTTGTTTTTTAATATTTACAATTTAGTTAAATTCAAATCATGTTTAAGTTTTTTTAGCTATTCCTATAGAAATAAGATAAGATAAGATCATCCTCATACATGACATTGTTAGGTGTATTATAAAGATTTAAATTTATTGTGTTATGGCTTCAAATCATTTTGATGAATTCTGCACATGGGAATTTGATCTTGCAAGTTGATATGATGGTGCTCCATTGTTCATTGTTACTCAGAGTCTCAACAAATCAAAGCATAATAATGCCTCGACATTAGAGGGAGGGAACTCAGTAATGGCTATTTCAGAAACATTGTTCTTATAAAATGAGAGCATGGAAACTATACCTTCTAGTGAAGATGATTCGGAAATTGTTAGTAGCCCTTAACTAATCTTATCACCATTGATGATTCAAAATTCAGTGTCAATGGTATTTCTTTGCAAAGCAAAAATGACAAGGGAAACATTGTTCTAATTCATCAATGCCATTCAGAAAATTGTTCAAGTTGTTGTTTCACAGATAGGAATTATATCTCTAATGGTTCCAAATTTCATAGTAATGAACAAATTATTCCTATTTTCTGTTCATTACTGTCCATTATTAAAATTTGGCCATTAACTTGGGATAGTATAATTTGTTGATCATGCAAGATTGACCGGATCTGTTTGATATGATATCCAGTGTTTGATGAAAGATCATGAGATAATAGTATTGTATAATTTATGGGTTGTTTATGTTCTCGAGTTAAATATAGTATGATGAATTACATTTTACATCTAGTATGGTCTGTGGTGGGAAGTGCAAACTTGTATCCATTTTAATACAATGTCAAACGCTAAGAAATGAAATGAACCATTTTGTCACAAATATGTAGTGTCATCTCATGTTCGAAGTTCTTGAGTACTCATTGGTGGAATTTTTGGATGAAATGGAAGAATCAAGAGACCTTAATGAACTTATAGTTTCTCATGAAAGGTACCTTAATGCATTTGTAGAGAAGTCACTTCTTGATGAACAATCTCATCATTTATATAAAACACCATTTTCATTGTTTGATCTCATTTTACGCTTTAGGAGCCATGGGGATAGATTATATGAAAGTTCCCATGAAATGCAGGTGAGGTATATTGTCTCCCTTTTACTTGTCCATGTAATTTGGTCTCTTTGTTGATAACAGTAGGTCATAGGGCCAACATTTTTGTTCTATATTTGACATCTTTATGCCATGTATTTCACACTAATGTGTGAATTTTTCCACTTATTTACTATAGAGTTGAAACATATTCAAGGAATAAGTTCAAGAGAGAACCTCAAAAGTTGGGGGCTTGGGTTAGTGGAGGAAGAAATTCCTCATTACAAATTACGTCAGAGTTTCTACATGCAATGGGATAAGAGACGTATGCTTATGTTGTTGAGTATTCGTCTCTATTAGAGGGGTTCATTGCTAAAATTCCACTTCAACATAATGTTGTTTTTAAGTTCCTCTTGTTTCGACTTGATTTCATGGAGTTTTATGGAAAACAACAATTGAATACACTTACAACACCAACTAAATTGAGGAGGAATTCTATAAGGGGTTGGAAATAATGACATAATACATGAAATATTGGCATTATTTTCAGAGTCTGCATCACTGGTTGAGTGATCTGAAGTATCGACATCAGTTCATGTAGTGAGCGTTGACTTCATTCATCGGTCTTACGATTTTAGGCTCTTCTAATTGATTGCCAGTGTTGTGCTTCTAATTTATTATTTTAGAAGAACCAAATTTCTATGTTAGCCTTTCCCATCTTTGATTTTTTACAGTATGTTTCCATTCCATGCAGGCAATTCATTCATGTTTAACCTGATAGATGAAGGAGTGTCGGATATTTAACCTTTTCCCATATTTGATTTTTAACTATTTATTTTCATTCCATGTAGGTGATTCATTCATGTTTAACCTGATAGCTGAAGGAGTGTGGAATATTTTAGTGTGGCAGTAAGCTGAGGTATTTTGTTATGATTTGTTAGCCAACAATAATATATGTTATTGATGAATAATTCTCTAACACATGTCATGAATTTTTCACTACATTTAGATGCTTCCTTTTTACATTGATATAAAACAAACTGGATTATGCATGAATATTGTCTTGTTAGGTAATATTAAAGCGAAGAAATTAAGCTAGCATGAAGGAATCCTTGCATGTAAAAGTGGACAAATTTATCCCATCATAAACAACATTTAGTTTGTTAATGCCCATATTTTTTGCTAAACCTTGTTTTCAAAATATTTTGTTTTTAGCTCTCTGAAACTACTAATTTTCTGAGTTTTCTTAGGCATATATTGCAAGTAAGGTATATAAGAGGGGGAGTATCCATAAATGTTTTCAGTTACCTCCAAAATATTGGAGTTAATCCATTTATCATTAGTGTCCTTGGAGAAGAGATAGAAGGTGTGGTTCTGTGAATGCATAATCCCTTTATCATTAGTATCTAAGAAGAGAAAATGGAATTGAAGCAATTCTAAACATGGTGATGAGATTGGTGTCGATGGACAGAAATTGAACTATTAAATATTGTATTGAGTCTATATTGGCTTTAAAATGGAAGAAATGTTTAGACCTTCAGGTTTGTTTCCTTCTATTTTTTATTTATTACATATTGTGCACTACAACAAATCCTAGAATTAGCATCCCTTTTTAGTGTAAATGTTTTTTACATTGAGTGGTCAAACTAGACGCTAAATGGGATGCATAAATGGACAAAACTTAAAGCGTCTCAAGAAACCTCTTTTTTGGCTTCCTAGATAGCATCCTTTATGACGTCCAAAACAATATTTATTTTTTTTCTTCCAAAATAGCATCAAATTTGCTTCCTAAACAATGTCGAGATTTTCTTCCTAAATAATGTCTTATTTTAATTCCTAGCGAATGTCCTCTTTTTCTCCTTAAATGAAATCCCCAATAGCGCCATATTTGAATCCTTAATAGCACCATGTTAGCATCCAAATTATCATCCAATATTTTATCCATTTTTTCTACCACTTTAGCATCCCATTTTGCACCATGTTTTACTTCCAAATATGTGCCAGTTTTCGCTTCCAAATTTGCAGCAATTTTTGCTTCCATTTTTGCATCGTGTTTTGCTACCAAAATGAAGTCAAATATTTCTTCTATTGTTCCACCATAGGTTGCTTCCTATGTAGCACCATGTTTTGCATCTAAATTAACATCTTATTTTTCTACCATATCAACACCATATTTGGCTTCATCATTAGTGCCACATGTTGTATCCTTTTTAATGCCTATTTTTCACGTCTTATTTTGATACCATATCAACGCCATGTTTGGCTTCATCAATAGCACCACGTGTTGCATCCTTTTTAATTACTAGTTTTGTATATCTCATTTTTTGATCACTAATTTAGTCATTTTTAGTTGTTGTTATAGCTCAAAATGACACATCTCTACCTGTGACCACTTTCCCATGATTCTGTCACATGTCGACACTTCATGAAAGTCACTAAAAAAACACCTGATTTGGAGGATGCATATCTTGAGTTTTCTAACTCCGTTGGACCTCATCTCTACACCATTGGAAAGATATTTCAGTTAGCTAAAACTTTCTAGAAGACAGCAAAGTCAAAAAATTTCTAGAAATTCCCTAAACATGATATTTTTTATGTATATGTGAGTTTCCTTAAGGAAACCCCCCTATGTATGCAACTTGCTATATATAATACTCACGTATGCCTTAAATATGCAACTTTCTGCATTGTAACCCACATATACCTCCTCGTGTATGTGACTGTTTTCTCTACAACCCGTGTACTCCTCCTGAAAATGTCAAAAAAATACGTATTTTGAAATTCAGGTAGTTTGGGTAGTTATGCAACCGACTCCTTCAGTTGTAACTACTTTGTCTTTGACCCTAACTCTTCATGAAGCATATAAATAGAAGTAGGGAGGTCCATAAGAGAGGACTTGAACTTTTGCATTGTCATGCTGGAGGAATTGGATCTCTCTTTTCCCACACCTTTTCCCTAGAAGCATTCTCCTTGGGTTGCAGAGCTTGGAGGCTGAGTTCCTTGGAGAAGAGAAGCAGTAGAACCAAATCAAGGTTTCTTGAGGTGCCCAACTTGAAGAGAAGGTATATTTGTACTTGTTTTCAATATTAATAAAGATGTGATGTCCTTCATATTCCCAAATTATTGTTCAATGTGTGATTGAATCTTTGTTTATGATCATATTTTGATGTTGATTAGATTATTATTTCATGTTTCTTTCATTATCATTAATTTATATGTGGTCATATTGGTTTGAGGAAGGTATAATTCATTTTGCAGGTCTCTTGGAGCAAGAGGAGCAAGAGGAGGATTGAAGGGATGTTTGGATCAGCCTTCGTTTGTCAAGGTATGGACCATTCTAATCTCTGAAACTTGCTTATATATACTTGTAGAACCATTTTCATCTCTCTTTCAACCCCAGTACGTTGATGGCCTCTTAAACCCTAGCCATAGGATACTTTCCTTTACAACAGAACTGACGACTCCACTTGGGAGAGCCTTGTCTATTTTGGGCTTATCTGTATTTATTTCATCCTTTTGTAAAGTTTTCAGGTTTTTCTTTCTAGTTAGGAAGACTTTATAAGTATGATAACACACTTCCACTGCCTTCCCAAGGCAGTTTTTGACCTTTTTTGGGGTTTTTTCCACCCATACATGAGTTGCAGATTGAATAGTCATGTATCTTGTATTTATACTTGACTTTCTTTACTGTCAACCTGCCTATGATATGCGACTTTTTAGTAGTGAAACTCATGTATGCTTCTTTAAATAGTGTTTTTTCCTCTTTTGTAGTTTTTCTTCTATTTGAAGGTTATTTGGTAGGTCTTTTGGGGTCCTCTGCAGGTGCATGAATCCAGGGAGTTAGTTGTCATCCCTTTTGGTTGTTCTTTATCTGGGGATTTTGTCTTAAACAAGGTTTCGGGCTTTGCTACCCTTCCCATACATATGAACCAGGCTTGCAACTGTCCCCCCAGACTATCAATATAGTTAAGGTAGCCTTTAGTCTCTTTGACATCTAGGGTTCATACACAGGTACACCGGAAGGCTATTTCTAGTTGACCTTGGACAGGCTTGCAAGGTAACCCCGGTAGAAGGTGTGGGAGGGTAGTGGGTGATTCCTCCACTTGTGCCTAAGAACATCTACAGGGATGCCAAGTAACTGTCTATCAGCTTTCTTTTGGAAAGCATATCTTATACTTGTTTTTCTATTTGGCTTTAGGAATTTTAGTGGTTGCTGTGTGGTTTGTCTATACTTCGTGTGCCTTTAGATGTGCGCTTTGTACTTTTGGATGCCTGCCAACCTCAAAATTTGTCTCCTAGTTTGAAACTATGGCTAACACCCCTTTTAACACCAACAAAGAGATCCCCTTGCTGGGAACTCCTTGTACTATTCCTCTCACAAGCAATGTTGGTGTTCCTTTGATGGCCACCTTGAATCTGCATGGATTCACCCTAGGGATACCAGTGTGGTTGTTTTCCAGTCCAACTATCCTAAATGCTCCTGATGCTTCTCAAGTAATCTCATTATATCAAGGGCATCAAAACATAGCTTCCCCTTCACCTATAGTTGATTCTCCTCCTCCTTCTACCTCATGCGGTGAAAGTACTGATACTAGTAACCAACAGTCTAAAAGGAGTAAAATTCCTTTTTCACTGGGGTGAAGCCATAAATACTGCTGTTTACCTAAAGAATAGAAGTCCAACTAGGAGTCTTGATAATATTACTCCTTTTGAAGCTTTGTATGGTTTCAAACCAGTACTTCAGAATTTGAAAGTTTTTGGGTGTACGGCTTTTGCACATATTCCAAAGGAAAATAGGAAGAAACTGGATGCCAAAGCCATTAAATGTATCTTCATAGGTTACTATTCTCAATTCAAAGCATATAAATTGTTTGATCCTTCTACTCACAAGGAATTTGCAAGTAGAGATGTACTCTTCCATGAACAGGAAACATAAATTTCAAAGAACAACAACCAAATCCATGAGGAATGGCATAAAGTTCTTGATGAACCAGTTCTTGATGAAGGGGTTACACAAGAACAGCAAACTGTATTACAGCAGCCAAACATATAGGAACAGCAGCAACAATAAGAGGGATTCAGTGATACAAACAGTCCAAGCTCAACTAGTGATGAAGACAAAAGTTCACACAACGAAGAGGAAGGTAATCAACAGCTAAGAAGATCTTCAAGACAGGTTCGAGCTCCTGAAAGGTACAAAGACTATGCCCTTATGAGTAGCATTTCGAATGTCATAGAACCCATTAGTTTTGATGAAGCCAATGCACATGATGAATGGAGAAATGCAATGGAGGAGGAATATGAATCAATAATGCAAAACAATACCTGGGAATTGACTGAATTGCCTAAACATAAAAATCCAATAGGATGCAAATGGATATACAAACCCAAGTTTAAATCAGATGGTAGCATATAGACAAATATAAGGCTAGATTGGTGGCAAAGGGATACTCACAAACATAAGGTATTGACTATGCTGAAACATTTGCACCTATAGCTAAATTGAATACTATCAGATTATTAATTGCCTTAGCTACAAAGTATAATTGGAAGCTAAACCAATTAGATGTTAAATCTGCCTTCTTGAATGGTGAGTTAAAAGAGGAGGTGTACCTTACTCAACCTGAAGGGTTTGTGGAAAATGGGCAAGAACACTTAGTGTGTAAGTTAAAGAAAGCATTGTATGGACTAAAACAGACACCTAGGTCATGGTATGAGAAGATAGACTCTTTCTTTATTCAATAGGGATTTATGAGGAGCAAGAGTGATCCAAATCTATATATCAAATGTGATGAGCAGGGGTATATAGTATTGATTTCTGTATATGTTGATGACTTAATAATTACAGGAAATGCAGAGAATCTGATTGATGAAATCAAGGAGCAGCTGTCACAAGTTTTTGATATGAAAGATCTGGGTGAGCTTCATTATTGTCTAGGTCTTGAAGTTTGGAGGAATGCAGGTCAAACATTTGTTTGTCAAATTAAGTATGTCAGAGATGTACTTCAGAGATTTAAAATGGATCAGTGTAAATCATCTACTGTTCCCATGCAGCAGAATGTGAAACTCTCTTGTGCTGATGGTTCAAAGGAGGTGAATGCTACAATGTATAGACAGATGGTGGGTAGTTTGAATTATCTCACCACAACTAGACCTGACATTGCATATTCTGTGAGTGTGCTAAGTCAGTTTATGGTAAAACCTCAAGAAAGCCATTAGAATGCAGCAAAGACGGTACTCGGGTATCTAAAAGGAACACTTGACTTTGGTATTAAATATACTGATGCTTCTGTTGTTGACTTGACAGGTTATTCACATTCTGATTGGGCTGGAAATCCGAATGATCGAAGATCAACCACTGGATATGCATTTAGCATAGGATCCAGAATTGTTTCATGGAGCAGTAAAAAGCAGCCTACTGTATCTCTGTCCTCTACTGAAGCAGAATACAAGGCCCTGTGTGCAGCGACCTGTGAAGCTGTTTGGATGAGAAGACTTCTTCAAGATGTTGGAAAAGAACAAAAGGAACCTACAGTAATCAAATGTGATAACCAAAGTACAATCAAGTTGGAAAATAATCCAATCTATCATGCAAAGACAAAGCATGTTGATGCTCAGTATCATTTTGTTAGAGAGAAGCTACAATCCAATGAAATAGATCTCATATATTGTAACACTTGTGAAAATATTGCTGACATTTTCACAAAGCCTCTCAGAAAGATCAAATTTGAATTGTTTAGGGAAATGTTAGGTGTAGCTGTTAATCCATTCTCCATTAAGGGGAAGACTTGAAGTAATGGAGAATTAATGAGACAGTTAGACGAACTAGAGTTTTCTTAATTAGATCCTATTTCCCCGGAGTTTGTTGTAACAGTTTTCTCTCTTAGTTTTCTTAATATAAACGGATCGAGATACTCTCCGTAGTGTGTGGTTTTCCAAACTGTTCTCCATGTTTTCTTTCTTCAGTTCGCTGCTCTGTTTTCTTTCTTCAGTTCGGTGCTCTGTTTTAACTGTACCGGCATTCGAGGCATATAACAACCATAACAATTGACACCATTCTTGGCGTGATGTCTGAGTTTTTTATTCCATTCCAAATCAAAACCATCATACAGGCCCCATTGTTCTTCAATTTCTTTCCTTGTACTTGTGACCACAAGCTGAGCAAAATCAATGCACAATTCTTCAGCTTCAATCCTACGCATGATCTTGTAGGTTGCATTGATATCCTCGTTGGAATGCAATCCTTGTTTGAACAATTTTTCTAGTTTATTTCGGCCCAGAGAATGACCTGTCAAAACCATTGGAACTTTGAGAGTGCCAGAAAGAAGGCAAGCAACACCCCCTGCATCTGCATAGTGGCCATGGATCACATGAGGCCATATAGATCTTCCTTCTCCAATCAGATATCCCAATGCTCCATCTGCAAACAATGGAATGTATGGCCACAATAAGTCTTTCTCAATATACTTTTGTTTGCATCCACAAGGGATTCGAACTATGTATGCCCCTCCACTCTCATGAATTTCTTCCTCGTGATTAGAATTTAACATTTCAGTTGGCCCTCCATAGCTAGAATCAACTTCAGGACAACAAATATGATGTGTTAGTAGGTCCACTCTATACACTTCTGGCAATTTTGCAAGCGCTTTTGCAAACTCTACAACATGTTTCATTTGCATGAAAAAAGAAGACACGTTTCACTTGGTGGTAATCCAATTATAGTCCTACCAAAATAAGGTAATCATGCTTTGATCACCTACTTTTCTAAATGACTTTGTGAGCAAATTAACCTCAACTATTCCTGAATCCTGATTCTATTCTACTAATACAAAGTTGTCATGGCTCCCTAATATCTGGAACAAATAAATTTAGCTCTTGTACTCCTTTCTAAAAAAAATTTAGCATCGCCATTTTAATGTCATGCAATTGGAGCTAGTAAAGAGGTGCCCTAATCAACAAACAATATTTTCCTAGTATTCCAAGAGGCTGATACCACTCCAGTAGTGACATAGAACATATATCAGTTACTGAAAATGACATCTAGAATTGAAACTTATAGTGGATATTTTCTTGACTGTATAGGCCAAGCAATGGGGGTTAGATGCTTCGGCATCCTCCACTAGGAATCGAGAATTCTATGGACCTCTCAGTTTTCTCATGCTTTTTCTCAGCCCCTCTGCACCCCAGCGATAATCGATATGAGAATCATAATATGGATCTGGATATATGGGTGAATCTAGACGATCACCAGCTGTATATAGAAGTTGGCTCCCACTGCTGCAAATTAGAGCATCAAATGCAGAAAATTTTACTCCAATAGATTGAAGCATAGAAGGAGTTTTTGAAACTGTCAATGCAGTTGATAAGATGAATCCAGGAGATGGGAAGTTGCCATCAAAGCGAATAACATTCATAATCTTTTGGATAATAATAACTAGTTTACTAACAAGGGGTTCTCCACTAGCATCATAGTAATACATTGCAATAACAAATAGACTCTTTCTTCTCCTGAGAGGTAGTTTTCCCATAGAATTAAATCTATTATTTTGATCTATGTTTTGTTTGCCCTATGAATTCACATCATTTGCTTCTCGCATTTTAGATTGACTATTCTTAACCTTCTCTATGATCATCCTAATGCAATCAGAAATACCCTCCCCACTATCTTCATTTTGAAGAAGTTTATCAAGCTCAATAGTGCTATTAAGTGAATTAGAGTGAGAAGGTTTATCTGCATCGAATGAGAGTCTAAGGGATGTATCTGGGGCATCCTTGAATAAACCAGTGTTTGATTCAAAATCTATATTATCATTTAAGTCATTTTCACTCTGCCATTGTGGGTGTCTCATTCTGCATTGGGAAATCCTTGACAAATAAATTTTTCAATGTTGTGCCCAAGAATAGAGATGAATGTTCTTCAGACCATTTTTCCTGCATTCAGCCCAAAGGTTCTTATCATCTACTAGTCTATACAAAGCAACTGCAATTTCCTTGTCATTATGTGGATCTACCAGTAAACCATTCTTCAACGTCTGCACAAGAATGAACCAATTTGTAAGAAAAAATGAGAGTGTGATTGATCGCGTAAGATCCAATCAGACTTTTAGTTTAGAAGGTAGAATTTTCAATATACCTATTTAATGTCTACAGGTCCTCCATTCTTTGTTGCAACCATAGGAAATCCATGTGCAGCTGCCTGCATTTAAACAAAGTTGGAGAATGACATGCTTTATTCTTTTTACACAACCAAAAATTATTTTAGATCAAATTGTGACCTTGAAATTTTGAAAAGCTTCTTCTAAAGTTATTATTTGTGAAATTTGTAAAATGCAACCTTGAATACGATACCAGAACTGAATCATTTTACCGCTTCCTTTTGAAGGAAGAGTGCCTAGAAGATTGGAATGTAATTCAGATCAAATTGTTAGGTCAAAGATTTTGAATTTTGAAAGGCTTCTTCTAAAGTTATTGTTTGTACAAATTTAGAAAAGGAAACCTTGAATACGCAACCAGAACTGAAACATTTTGCTGCTTCTTATGAAGGAATAGTGGCTGAAGAATGGAATGTAATTCAAAATTCTGTAACTAAATGCTTCTCTTTGAAATGATCCAGAGCTAAAAATAGAGGTTAAAAATTTGAAATTTGATGCAAATATTGTCTTTTCTAGATAGCAACATTATTCAGAAGCAAATATATAGAAGCAACCTTTCAAATATCCATGCCTTTAAATGAAAGAACTGATATTTCTTAAATCTAGAAAGACCAGTGTACGTATCAAGTTTTTATATTATGACCATTGTGTTAGTTTTGGAGCATTTCAAAGAGAAGCACTTCTCTTTGAAATGCTCCAAAACTAACACAATGGTCATAATATAAAAACTTGATACCTATACTATTTTGTCTTGGATTGTAAAAATAACATTTCTTTCATTTAAAGGCATGGATATTTGAAAGGTTGCTTCTATATATGTGCTTCTGAATAGTGTTGCAGTCTTAAAATCTTTTCATCTTAAAGATCATAATAAAAACAAAGAAAGGTTGGGAAGCTACCTTAATGAGAGTCAAACCAAAGGGTTCCACCAAAGATGGATTGATGAAAACACCCTGCAGACATGAACATCATCATTACAAAATTACACAAACTTAATTTTTTTCCTTTCATTTCACCTACACCAACTGCGGTTCAATTTTTCTGTCAATTAGAAGAGTAATAATGGCTAATTTCTTTTATAATTTGATAGGAAGTTTTATAAACCTTGGTTTTTGCAGCAATCCTATATATATCAGCGACTTCTGATTGCTTGTGATGTTTGGGATATGCCACTTCTCCATAGAGATCGTACTTATCAATAAGCTTCAGAACAATGGTCGATACAGTGGCACTTGCTGCAGGCATTTGATCAATATCGTCTCGATTTCCCATAATCAGCATCTACAATTTTCAAAAGGATAACTAAAATATAAGTTATACATGAGAAGGGAAAAACATACCTCTAAAGAAAAAGCTAAATTTAGAAATTAAAAGAAGACATACCAAGTTTGCCAGCTTCCTGAACTTGGCACATTCACCAAAAGCCTTGACTAGAGTGGTCATGTTTTTGTTGGGATCAGGTCGAGCAAGAGCCAAAATAATGGGTTTTGAAGGATTCTTCAAAAACTGTGGGATCTTAAAAACAAAAAAAATGCTATTATGCAGTGTGACGACTATAATTTTTCAACTATATCAAATCTTAAATGGTGGAGAGTAATTAAACCTTGCCCTGCCGCTTACCTCACCCCATAAATGAGACTCAGGCAATTGAGTAGAATCATTATCTGTGTTTTCATCTTGCACTATAGCATTGCTGAAGTCCATTCCAAGAGGTATAACCTACAGGATACAACAAAGTATATGTATGATGAGAATTTTCCACATTCAAGAATGAAACATACTGCCTACAAAGTTATATAAGCAGATGGGTGAATCCCAAGGTAAGAAACTAATAAAAATGCAATTTGATTTCAATGGGAGTATGATTCTTTGCATGTACCGGCATTCGAGGCATATAACGACGATAACAATTGACACCACGCTTGGCACGATGTCTAAGTTTTTTATTCAGTTCCAAATCAAAACCATCATACAGGCCCCATTGTTCTTCCATTTCCTTCCTTGTACTTCTGACCACAAGCTCGGCAAAATCAATGCACAATTATTCAGCTTCAATCCTACGCATGATCTTGTAGGTTGCATTGATATCCTCCTTGGAATGCAATCCTTGTTTCAACAATTGTTCTAGTTTATTTCCGCCCATAGAATGACCTGTCAAAACCATTGGAACGTCGAGAGCGCCAGAAAGAAGGCAAGCCGCATCCCCTGCATCTGCATAGTGGGCATGGATCACATGTGGCCATACATATCTTCCTTCTCCAATCAGATCTCCCAATGCTCCATCTACAAACTATGGAAAGTATGGCCACAATAATTCTTTCTCAATATACTTTTGTTTGCATCCACAAGGGATTAGAACTATGTATGCCCCTCCACTCTCATGAATTTCTTCCTCGTGATCAGAATTTAACATTTCAGTTGGCTCTCCATAGCTAGAATCCACTTTAGGACAACAGATATGACGTGTTAGCAGGTCCACTCTATACACATCTGGCAATTTTGCAAGTGCTTTTGCAAACTATACAACATGTTTCATTTGCATGAAAAAAGAAGACACGTTTCACTTGGTGGTAATCCAATTATAGTCCTACCAAAATAAGGTAATCAGGATTTGATCACCTGCTTTTCTAAATGACTTTGTTTGCAAATTGACCTCAACTATTCCTGAATCCTGATTCTATTCTAGTAATACAGAGTTGTCATGGCTCCCTAATATCTGGAACAAATAAATTTAGCTCTTGTACTCCTTTCTAAAAAAAATTTAGCAACTCCATTTTAATGTCATGCAATTGGAGCTAGTAAAGAGGTGCCTTTATCAACAAACAATATTTTTCTAGTATTCCAGGAGGCTGAATACCACTTCGGTAGTGACATAGAACATATATCACTTACTGAAAATGACATCTAGAATTGAAACTTACAGTGGATATTTTCTTGACTGTATAGGCCAAGCAATGGGGGTTAGATGCTTCGGCATCCTCCACTAGAAATAGAGAATTCTGTGGACCTCTCAGTTTTCTCATGCTTTTTTTCAGCCCCTCTGCACCCCAGCGATAATCGATATGAGAATCATAATCTGGATATGGATATATGGGTGAATCTAGACTATCACCAGCTGTATATAGAAGTTGTCTCCCACTGCTGCAAATTAGAGCATCAAATGCAGACAATTTTACTCCAATAGACTGAGCACAGAAAGAGTTTCTGAAACTGTCAATGCAGTTGATAAGATGAATCCAAGAGATGGGAAGTTTCCAGCAGAGCGAACTGCATTCACAATCTTTTGGATAATAATAGCTAGTTTTACTAACAAGGGGTTCTCCACTAGCATCATAGTAATCTATTGCAATAACAAATAGACGCTTTCTTCTCCAGAGAGGTAGTTTCCCCAGAGATGGAAACTTCTCTATTCCTATCAAGAGGTGGGGATCTCACGCATGTTTTCTAAATAACCTTTGGCTGTTTTTAGTTTTAGTTTCTTTTGTAGTTAATCTAAAGTTTTAGATCCTAGAAATTGTACTCTAGGTGCTCTTTGTTGTCCAGAAACATAATCTCAAAATAGCCTGAACTTGTTTTCAGGGTACAAAAAAATTGGAACAATTGTATTGTGATCTAGTTCAGCGTCTCGTTGCTGATTGTGTCCTCTGACTGCAGAGGAAACTTTTGTGCACTCTCTTGTCCAAATCTGTTGGAGGGTATGATTTAATCTCTTTCTGTTGATGATTTCCTATGTTAAAACGTCATATATGAATTTTTTTCCTAAGCGGTGTTCCTACAGAGTCTGTCAATTAATGTAGGGTCCACTTATTCTAAATATGTGACATGTCCTTATTGAAATTAATACCAAAATACTCATATAAAGGGAAAAGTAATGTTAATCGAAAATAGCTCCGACAACCTTAATATACAAAGTAATGTTAATCTAAAATGTTTGGATACTTTTATGTAAATGTATAGTTAACGTAATATTCTAGTACGCAGTTTAGAAATTTGGTGTGATTCCTAATGTAGCAGTTTGGTTTTCTTTTGTATTTGAAGGAGGAGATGCGAATAGAATTTGAGAAATTAATTAGTTTATTTTTGGCATCTGGGCAGAAAATGCGAGTCCTGAGCACGATTTGACTCTCAGCTGTTGGTACCATCTGGGTGAAACAATCATGAAGATCCAAAAGGTAGGATTTCTTGTGTTTTATTGTGCTTTATCAAATCTGCAAAAGGAATAGGGATCATGGGTATTCACAATACTTTGTTCCTTACCTGTATTACTAAGAAACTTGTGACAACATCTCTAGAATATTTTAAAAAGGATTTGGTCCTTTCTCAGTATAAGTTGTTATAGATGCACATAAATACACACAGATAATACAAAGCAGAATAAGAGAGAGATATGTTCTTGTTGTTAATATTCAGTAATGTAATGTCATAATACATACTCATGGGTGGGGGAGGACATACATTGAGTACATTATGTACCTTCCCATAACCTAAGACATTAATGACTTTATTATGTATTTCATAACTTAACATTAAATCATGACAACTTAGCTTTATTAAAGTGACATAACAAAATCTCCCATGTCATAAATATGACCATAGTTATTACATTAACACCCTCCCTTAATGGTCATATTATACATGGTTTCTTTTCCAAGAACGAAAACAACTAATCTGGACTAAGCAAACTTCCTAACTGAACAAAATGTATGCAGCCCATTTCTGAGTGTTGCTAGGATTTTGAGAACCGGATATGAACTGCATGACATGAAACTGGCATGACTGATGTTTATAGCATAAATCATTTCACCAACCATCTATTTAAACATTGTTTCACTGGTGGGATTATATTCATTGTTGGCCAAATAATTTTGCTCCTTTTCCATTGATGTGGAGTTTGGTTGTCAAATGAACTTGCCTCTTCCAAAGCTTGGTAGTCCAACAAATTAATGTTCTTGTTTTACTTCACTGCAGAAGCACTATTATTAAATACAGTAATGTCATAACATAAACATATGTGGGAGAAGTAGGTTGAGTACGTTACACAGCTCCCTATTACCTGACACCTTAATGACTCTAATATGTAATTCATAACTCAACATTAAATCAAGACAATTGACAATACGAAATGTATGGTTGGCCAAAGAATTATGTATTCCCCTCCACTCTCGTGGAGGGGCATACATAGTTGATTCTTGCCTTCTACTTGTGACCATAAACTCAGCAGAATCAATGCACAATTCTTCAACTTCAATCCTATGCATGATCTTGTAGGTTGCATTGATATCCTCCTTGGAATGCAATCCTTGTTTCAACAATTGTTCTAGTTTATTTCGGCCTAGAGAATGATCTGTCAAAATCATTGGAATGCTGAAAGCACCAGAAAGAAGTGAAACAGCATCCCTTGCATCTGCATAGTGGCCATGACATGAGGACATACAGATATTCCTTCTCCAATCAGATCTCTCAATGCTTTGGAACTGTTGAGAATATGACCCAATGTTCCATCTACAAACTTTGGAATGCATGTCCACAATAATTCTTTCTCAATATACTTTTCTTTTCATCCACAAGGGATTCGAACTATGTATTCCCCTCCACTCTCATGAATTTGTTCATTGTGATCAGAATTTAACATTTCAGTTGGCTCTCCATAGCTACAATCCACTTCATGACAACAGATCTGACGTGTTAGCAGGTCCACTCTATACACTTCTGGCGTTTTTGCAAGCGCTTCTACAAACTTTACAACATATTTCACCTGCATGAAAAAAGAAAACACGTTTCTCTTAGTGGTAATCCAATTATAGTCCTACCCAAATAAGGTAATCAGGCTTTGATCCCCTACTTTTCTAAATTACTTTGTTAGCAAATTGACCTCAACTATTCAATATGCTAGAAACAGATGAAGGAAAATACAAAAAATAGAAAGATTTTGTAATAAATTTACCTATCCAACGGTATCGGAATCACGGCCAAGCTCCATATTCTCCCCTCGCACTAGGCCATGCAAACTGACATATTAATCATAAATAGGAGAATCATTGAAGTAAATTTTGCTATGATGATTTTTAGAGCTAATACTTCTATTCTCAGCACAGAATATTGGACAAAGAAAAAGCAATGAAAACTTATTTCAAAAGAACTATAGAAGGAAAAATCAAACCTCAAAGAAACCCCTCTTCCCATTGTAAGTGTGGATTTGCTACAATTACTACAAATTATGATTTCATTTAATGTTCCCATTCTCTCAGAGGAAGTTATTCCCTTGGCAATTGATGTTAGGAGAGATGGTTCACTTCGCAACACAGCTACTCCAAGAATTGTGCAGCCAGGTCCCCTGAGACCTGAGCATTCTCCAGAGGACATGATCAGGGTTTGCATCGGTCCCTCTAGAGTGACTAATAGAGACATGATACTCCTCTCTCTCTTCATCCTCTACTTGAGCAAGGGCCTCGCACCTTTTAGGGTTTTCCTTCCTCTGCTTTAACTAGATCCTACTACTCTCTCTTTTAGTCATCTGATTCTTTCCTTTTTTATTGAATTTTTAAGTGTTTAGCTTCTAGGAGTGTTAACACTATCATAACCTATTGACATTTGGTTTTACTCTCTCCTCTTGCTGACCTATTTGTTGGATATAAATAAATTTATCTTAGCTAATCTCGTACAACCTTTCAAAACAATAATCTTGAATTTTGTCTATTGTATTGGTGACGTTGTAAATGTAGTTTCTACCCCTGACAAAAATGTTCTTTCCCAGCTAACTAGCTAGGAACAACTTCTGGGATACTTTCAATGTTTTCTGATTTTTCAGCATGGTATTAGAGCCAGGTTTGAGGTTGATTGGCAGTGACTAGGAGGTAAAAATCTAAGCATGGATTGGGGGGGAGTTGGGTGTTCAAGGGGTCAATCTGTACACTGACTGGGTGTCCTATACCCTAGGGGGTATAGAATGCTTAAATGTTAAAAATTGTCAGTGTGGATCCATTAAACTAAGAAGCTAAAACTATAAGAAGAAGTAGATGTACCCAATCAAATGAATTGAGTTCTAGGTCTTGTCAAGAGGTAGGATTAAACTAGCACAAGCCCATCTAAATCCAGGTCAGCTTTCAATCAGTGCTGAACCCAGCTATTATAGAGCTTGAGTTTGCATATTTATGGGTCAAATTTGATATGTTGATCATTTGGGTACTTTAGAAATTCACTAGAGGTTGGAAACCTCAAGGTGCATTTCAGAGCTAGGTTTAGAAGGGCCTATGCCAGTGTCCCTATTTAATATGCCCAATGCAGTCTAGATTGAAATTTCAATGCACCATTACATGAACACACAAATTTAGATTGGATCAAACTCAACCCTACCCAGGATCTAGAACGTAGTTGGGTTGACCATTTATGTACTCAAGAAAATCACCTGACATTGGTGATCTCAAGGTGTATATCAAACCTAGGTTTAGATGGGCCTATGCAAGCATCCCTATTCAATGTGATCATTGCACAATCTAGATTCAATGCACCATCTTTTTAATTAAAATGTATACTTGTTTCAATGAAAAACAAAAGACTACACATATATTGTATGACAAATTGGAAATTGCAATGGAAAGTGTTCCATCTCAAGCTATGGGACAAATTATCTGAGACTCGTAACTTTCTACAACATTTAGGAGAGCACCTCAAACTATTCTTTTCAATTTCCTCTTCTTCCATATTTGTCCAGTGACAAGTCATTTCAAATTTGAGTTGCCTCTCTACAATGTCATGCTAGGGGTCTTTCTTGTTGTGGAGCTTCCTTACATGATTATGTGTTCAAAAATCAGTGACCATACTACAGAACAGCAGCATAGGACATTGATGTGCTCATAACTAAATGTAATTACCTTGCTTCTATATCAGCTGCTTTGCTGACACTGGATTCACAAAGGGTTTTTATTTCATTTCCATTGCCCATTTCTGCACTCTCAACATTCTTACCCTTGTTGAATTCCAAGTTACATCCATTGCTTTCATTACTTAATGCAAAGATGTGTTGGACCTGCTTGAGCATTCCATCAATGGAAACCTTCTCTTCTTGTAATAATTTTGCATTTCTTCTATTGCATAGTATGCATAATGATTTGGAAAAGCTTCCAACTCCTGCAGATATCAAAATTATTCAGACCTTCAGATGACACTCGATAGCCTATTAAATAATAGGAATCTAAGAAAGCACCTTACCTCAAGTTTCTCAGGACCTTCATAAATCCAAAAGCATCGGTCAAAAGTTGCTTCTTCAGAGAACTATTCCTCATGCCCATCTTGCTCAGTCTCCCTGTCATATTTTTCAATCTCAATGCATGTCTCTATGGCTAGAAAATCCATGGTATCTCTACCAACAAGCTCTAGCACATGCATTCCCTTGGCTGTAAAGGATTTTCCACTCTGACAGACCCAAAAATGCATCATGTAGCAGATGGAAAATTAAGATTTCACAATCTTTCTAAAATGCTTGAAAAATAATGTACCAACCTCTGATTCTCAAGCTTCCCCATCATATGGCCACTATCAAAAGACAATTACATATTTTCATTCTAGTTTTGAACTTTTTCAAGAGGAATTGTCATCCCTTGGTAAGATATAAAATTGTGTTAATCATAGCAAGGTATTTATCTGCTAAAAATTAAGGATAGAGAGTAATGTGTCATTTTCCATTACTAGAAGAGAGTAATGGCTTATTTTCCATTATTGGCAAGTGATATATTACTTGATATGCAACTAAAGGATCTTAAACCTTCCAATTCTATTAATATAAATATACCAAAACTCTCATTGGTATGAAGAAGACTGCAGTTTCAGCTCCATTTTTGCTTGTAAGCTTCACTCTTTATTCTTTGCCATGCATGTTATATATCTTTTTCGATGAGAAATGTCATGTTGTTTCAGAAAAACAGTTTGTTATAAAGCTGCATGTAGTTCCCATGTATACAGTTGATCCCAAAATAACCAGAGCTACATGAATGCACAACATATTTGGCTTTTTTGTCCTTGAGTTGTTCAAGCATCTAGCCTCTACAATAGCCCAAAATTATGGGGGACTTCCTAATCATTTACTGGCTATGTAGGTCTACAATGTACATGATCGAATCACATAAGCAAAACAAAACATAAAGTGTGAATATCTAGACCTCCTCACAAATAGGAAACTGAGCTCATCAGATATTTCAAATCAACTCCATCCTTGAGAGGTCTGACAGTAACATGCAGAATAACTACATGAGGCTATGGCACCTCACATTCTTTGTGTACGAGGTCAATGGTGATTACTCAAGAGGAATGTACCATCTTTTCTTACCTTTCTTTACTCCAATTGGACTTACCTTGATGATTTATGGTTGAGCTATGGAGCTGGGATAATCAAGACAAGATCACCATAGTGAAATTGAGCTGGGTTAAGGTTCTTTTTCTAACCTAGGTGCACCATAGCGATGGCCTATAACATTTGTAAAAATTAGCCTATTTTCCTCAGGGTGCACCACTGGGATGGTAGATGGCTGGAGTTTTGAGCTACTTACATTGTGATTATTTCTTTTCAGAGTAATATAGAGATCTAATTTGAGTGTTGCAGTTTTGTATTTGTTGTCTGTATATTCAGAGTTATGTGTTTGCAGGTCTAATTAGTTAGGGTAATCCCGGGTACATTTGATCTCTGGCATGTATGTATTATCGAAGAAGCCTAGCTCCTGGTGGAGAATATGTCTCATGGTGCGTGTTGTCCATTGTTACCAGTAATGTGAAGATGAGAATTGTTCCCCAAGGTCCTTCCCCAAACGTAATTTCTATTGAATAAAACTAGCGACTAAGATTTTTTTTTAATATGGGCTATAAGGACTTTGCATATTCTATGATAAATCTTGCGCATGCATTATCATATAATGAATACAAAGTGCTTCTTTAGAGTGTGTACCTATTATGGTTTCCTTATCTGTTGTTTTGATAAGTTAATTAGTTATATGTTTCCTAGATTAGGGTTTAGTTTTTTAGGAGTGTCGATCTACTTACCATGTTCTGAAAATTAGCACCCCTGAGCTGGGACAATGATATGACAATGGAGTCAATACTTTAGAATAATTATTTCCCTCTAAACCAAAAAATCTGTGGCTATACCCTAACTAGCTCAAGGTGAGATGTAGCATGTGAACCCTCAACAACAAGTTCCTTACTCAGCACGGTCAGATCAATGCGAATATTATATGCAGCACGGTATGGCTTAGCTGGCCTTGACCAACTCAAGGTGAGGAATTTGACAATTTGATGCTTTTGCACAATTGGAGAACATCCAAAAACATTTTAGCAATTAATCCCTAAAGGCCTAATAGTTTAACCCTAGATGCAAAAATTTAGAAGAATTTGACTTACCTGGGAAGAACCAGAGGATTTAAGCTTGGCAACTAAGGATGTCCTTGCGCGCCTCTTCAAAATCCTCCACGTCTAGTCTCATGCACTCTTCATCTCCATTGCAGAGGCTATCAGTGGTGTATATATATTAACCCAAGCAATATCACTCCCCTCCCTCCATTTAACCAACTAACATCAACATTCTAATTTTGTAATAACAAAATATCCCACCAATTATAGTGATCATCATGTCGGCAGTGATCAAATTTGAAGGGGCTTGATTAAAAGGGGAAATAAGGTGAAACCACCATATGAACCCTCTATTCTCCCCCACGCCGCTCGCTCTTCATCATGTTGGTGATGATAAAATTTTGAGAGGCTCGACTAAAAGGGGAAAGAAGTTGAGGACTCTGATACCCTATAATTAAATCATATGTCAAATTAGCTCATGGCCAAAAAGAACAGAGTGACAGGTATCACCTGCTTTTCTATTTGTAACGTGTTTGATCACTTTCTCATGGAAGTTTTATTCAAGCTATCGTGACAACCTCGTAACAGCTCTTAAATTGGATTAGCAACCAACTAATTAATGTTAACCCAGTCTAACTTAAAGGCTCAGGAAAGAAGTGTGTAAATTTGCATTAGTTGTGGGTGGGTGGGAATAAATAGTAAAGTTATGTGTGGTAGGTTCATACCCATGTATTTGCAAGGGGTTTTAATTTCAATTAAAAGGGAATAAATAATAAAGCTCTGTGTGGTAGGTTTATACCTAGGTATTTGCAAGAGGTTTTGATTTCAATTATTTATATTTCCTTTTAGAGATGAAAGACAATATAAATAATTGTATTTCAATTTACAAGTAAAAGTTAATTAAACCATTTGACAAAAAAAATGCAAAAAAAGTTATTGTTTTTTTTTAATTTTTACAATTTTAAACAATTGAGCACTCCTTAATTTTTACATGAAAAAAATGATATGTTTTCAATAAAACTTATTTTGAACACATTAATTTGTCATATGTGTATCATTAATTTTGCAGTTCAGTAACATAACAACTATTCTATTGTAATTTTTTTCAAGTTGGAGCACACTTCATTATACAAATAATACACAACTTAGAAAACATTAAAAAAAAAATTCTACATATCAAGCAAGTTAGCAAAGCTAGCATAACCGAGCTTGGGGCATCAAATATTTTGTTCAACACTTGTTGTGAAATCATACGTCATGTATGTGATGGAGGGGCCTAAGTCAACTGAATAATTGCAACTCACTACAAGTTTGAGTCTCAACCCTTTGCCTTTTAAATTGAACCAAAATACCAAAAGAAGGTTATTAATGACTAGATTTGAGAAAGTTCTAGGTGTGAGTAATTAAGGGCTTGTGGCTCTAAAATTTGGTGTGTTTTGTACCACCCCACGATTCAGTGAATCGGCATTCATGGGTAGGAATTTAAGTTATTTAATGAAAACAATTGATGTGATGTATAACCTCTATGTCAAACCCGTTTTCCATGCCGATGTAAGCCACTATCCTTATCTTTATTTTCTTACCAAAAGGCCTGATAATCAGGAAGAAGACCTAAAAGTATGGACTTCACCTTCAAAGAATGCCTTGCAATCACATTTTTTATTATAATTAAGGAGTGATAAGAAGATCGCAAGAATAAAAAATGACCAAATAAATGACCAATTGTTTTGTGGTCATTTTTAGTCTAGATATCTCGTGACCAAATTTGGTCATTTATCTTGGTCGTTTTTAGTTGGTTTTTATCCTGTGACTAAAATTGGTCATTTATCTTGGTCTTTTTTAGTTAGCTCACTTAAATTTATTGATTTTGGTCATTTATCCCTTGAAAAAAAATGTGGTGACCAAAATTTTTGGTCTCTTGGTCACTAATCTCTCATTTTCCACTAGTGCACGGAAACTTTCTAGATGCCTTCCATCTCTACCATGACATCATTGAGATTGTCACTAATCCAATATATCAACAAAAAGGTTTCATTCTAGATAAGTAGCAATGGAGAGTTGTATAGCACCATGAGCGACTTACCCATCACATGCATATCAGTAGTATACTTTCATTAATGCAAATCATGCATAACACATCAACTGAATATAAAAAAATGCATAACCAAACAATATCATGAAATGACAATTGAACACTTATCTTTATTTGTTCTGTGGGTAGAATCCTTATTTAAGCTTCATCATCTTCTTCATTCATAACGCATCATTTCTTATCCAAATGCTAAGATGGATAAGAGGTTCTTCAAGAAATGAGTTCTTCATATTCCTCATCGCTTGAGGGATCTTCTTTGAATTGTGAGTGCTTGATATTCAGTTGCTCCCATCTTCTCTTCTCTTATTATGAGTTGAGCTTCTTCTTATGTGCATTCTTTCCAGAGTCTACTGAAGGTAATCACTTCCTTCTGGTATACATTCCTCAAATGAATGAATCCCATGATCTTGGGAGTCCATTCAAAGTGGTTATAACAATATCTATTCTGCTTCGTTTGCTTCGTCATAGAATCAAACACTTCTTTTTCATGTCTTCAAGAGGGATGAGATGATATTTAATAGAATATGCAATGATTCTCTTGGTTCTATCCTTAGCCTCATCTCCCTTTGGATCTTATAACTTTCGTACTGAAATACTGATTGTTAACCCAAAAATCCCCCACATAGCTCTCAATGGCCTACACCACCCAAGGACACCATTTCACAACACTCATTTCACTCCATAAGACCTTCCATTTGATCCCCACACCTCCAAAAGAGCCCAGGGATGAAAAAAAGGGGCGAAAAACCCCAAAAAGGAGCCTAAAATAGCCCCCTAGGAGCTAAAGCCCTCAAAAAGGGGCTAAAGTTAGGGAGGAAGGGGCTAAAGGCCCAAAAAGGGGGCTAAAGCCTTGAACAAGGGCTTAAAACCCTAAAACCCCTTGGAAAAACTATAAAAGGAGGGTGGGGGGTCACTTTCAAAACACTCCTCACTTGCCTATTCTTATGCTGCCCGTGGATGCTTTGAGACCTTTGCCTCTCAAACCACCCACACTCCCTCTCCTCCATCTCCATCCCATCAATCCATTGCTTCCAAACCAAGAGAGAGGTGCTCCCATGAGCGAGGGCATGGTGGCCCATTTCCACCGAAGTGAGGTATAATAGTTCTTTTCATGTTTGTCTAATTGTTTTTGCTTTCTAATTGTTATTTTTACTTCCAGGTTCTATTTGTTGACATTGTTTGTAGGTTTTCCATTGTAGTAGCTTAAGTTGCTTGCAGGTTTCAATGAGGCGAAACCCTAACCTATTTTCAGAAGAGGGGTTCACAAGGGCTTCATCTCCCTCTTTCTTTTCTATTATTAGCTCTTAGATCTAGTTTATAGTTGTAGCTATTTGCTTACTCTAGTTTAGTTTAGTTTGCTGTTCTATTTATGTTATTTCCTTTTCATTTTTTCCTGTTTTCAAAGAGTAGGAACCTACCCTTGTGCCCTATAGGTACAAGGGAGCCATTATTGCTCCTGTAGTGAGAAGAAATCCTCACTACACTGATCCAAGTCAATTTCTTAAAGGATCACAGAGTTTCGATTTGAGGTGTTCGTCCTGCTTCAAGATTTGTCTGATATAGGGTTTGTCAGAGAAAATCTAATTTTAAAAAATTAGAACATTTCAAATATTATTTGATAGAAATATGTGCCTCCTGAAGGTGAGCTGAGCAGCATACTCATTTTCCCAAAACTGTGATCAGAACTGCAAAATATCTGATGCCCAAGTTTTCTTCAATTTCTTTTGCAGAATTTCCTTTTATTGTTTTTGCGGTATCTCTGAAAGTAATGCTCCTATGTGTCTGAAAATATGCATTGAGGTATCCTCATCTGTCATCTTTCCAAAACCTCAGGTTTGATCAGAATCTGTTTCACCAATTGGAACTTATGATATTTTCCCAACGTAATTTATTTAAGGATTGTTCAACATAGCAAACTTGTGTAGACTACCATATGTCACTGTTTCACGTTCGGGGTCTAAAACTTTTACTAAAAAAATTAAAGTCCATTCCCTATTTAGAAAATATTGAGAAATTTCATTTGGACCTTCATATCCAGAGATATAGAAATTCTCCCAAGGTGTCATGTTTAGGTATGAATCTTGGGAGAGGCTAGAACCCTGACTTGGAGGAATCATATCTCCCAGAATATAGAAAATATGAGGCTGAAAATTTTACAAAGGGTACATAAGGAATTTATATTTGGCCTGTAAAATGTTTTCTCCTGATCCTTATCCAATATCCATATATAGCGAATGCACCAAAATGACTAGTTTTAGTCTTTTAGGGTTTTCTGGTCCGGGGTCAAATTAGGGTTTGAATTTTCTGGAGTTTTACCCAACCAAAAATTTTGATCTTGGTCTCCAAATTTATATTTTGAGGAGGATATAAATCCTATGCTGGCCTCATTAAAAAATTCCTTTTCTATAAAAATCCCTATTTTCCTGTAGTAGTGACAGGTCAAAAACTGAAAATGCCCAGAATCAAGTTCTGCTTCGACAGAAAGATGCACCCTTCAATAGAGAGTTAGCCTAGCCTCTTTTTTTTGATGATATGTGGAGTGAGACCCAAAACTTAAGAATCCCTAGCTTCTACAACTGCACAGTGTCTTCTTCTTAGGTTAGATATGATACTATGTTAGATTTTTATCAATTTAATCAATATGATCTAGGATCTTATCTGAGAGAATAACATGCACAACAATAATCACAAGAGACAATAGACAGAAAGAGTTTTACTCAGGGAAACCATAAAGGAGAAAACCACAAAACTTCCTTAGAGATAGAATGAGCACCAGTAGAAAAATTAAGACCCAAAAACACAAAGATGAAATCCAACAGTTGTTCTCTCTCTCACTTGTGCGAGCTCCTCTTCTCTCCCTCATGCGCTATAGTTGAGTGACTGTGTGTGACAAATAGAGAGTCTCACTCTCTATTTACACTTTTTTCCACTTGAATTTTACTCTTACAGGACCGACCTCACTAGGAGAGTCTAATAACCCTAATACCCGTCAACTGTGGGGACTATTTCCCCGACTTACAATGGAGGGTTAACCTCAACTCAATTGTGGGGACTATTGCCTTGACATATAATGGAGGGTTAACCTCAATGACTTTACATGACTTTATTATATTAATGAATCTCCTGATCGGAGGAACAAACATCTCCGTCCGGGTATAATGAAATACAATAAGAAATATACAAGTGAATACATTCCGAAGTTACAAATACATCAACAATTTCATGGTATCTTGGAGTCTAACAAAGCACATTTTTTAGTTATGTAACAAAGTTCAAGTGTCCTAGTAGAGGGATGAACCCTTGTAATGCCATTTTACATCCTCCCGTGTTTCCTAGAAAATTTCTCATTATCAACATCCCTAAATCCTGAAAATTAATTAATTCTTGAGCAAGTTCATTGTTATGTTGTTAAGTATGTAATTCAGCAGGATGGTATTGTGGGAAGTTCCCTTGTTGATATGTATGCCAAATGTGGGAGCAGTATGTATGCACGACAAGTATTTGATAAAATGGATGAGCATGATGTGATATCTTGGAGTGCAATGTTTGATGGTAATACCCAAGATGGTGATGGTGAGGAGGCTTTGAGGCCTTTTTTCTAGTCACAAGAGGCAAGAGTGAATCCTGACTAGTATACGTTTGCTAGTAGTATTAAATATTGTGCGGGCCTAAGAGATCTAAAGCGAGGTAAGCAGGTGCATTTTTAGATAATCAAAGTTGAGTTTGAGTGGGACATGCTTGTGGCTAGTGCCCTTGTGGACATGTATGCTAAATGTGGTGATGTGTAGTACGTTCATAGGGTGTTTGACAAAATCCACAAGTGAGGAATGGGATAATTACTTGATATGCACAAAATGAACATGGTGAAGAGGCCTTGAAACTATTTTGTCAAATACAACATGAAGGAATAAAGTGGGATCATTATGCATTCATTGGTGTTCTTAAGGCACGTGTTAGGTTATAAGCTCTGGAACTGGGAAAACAGGTCCATTTAGATGTCATCAAATCTGGTTTTGAATCAGAAGCTTTAGTGGGTAATTCTCTTATTGACATGTATGTGAAATTTATGGAAGTAGAGGACTCACACAAGTTTTTTGACAAAATGTTTCACCTAGATGTTATCTCATGGAGTGCAACAATTTGAGGATATGACCAGAATGAGCATGGTGAGGAAGCCCTAAAAATTTATCTTCAAATGCATGTTGTTGGTATTAAGCTGAGTGAGTTCAACTTTGGCAGTAGACTCAAAGCATGTGTCAGTTTAGCATCTTTAAAACAGGGAAAACAATTCCATGCATGTGCACTTAAAAATTAATTTGAGTCCGATGTATCTGTGGTTAGTGCTCTTGTTGACATGTATGCTAAATGTGGGAGCATAGATGATGCAACCAAAGTATTTTACATAATTCGTGAGCGGAATGTAACTTCATGGAATGTTATGAGTGCAGGATATGATTAGAATGGAAGTGGTAAGGATGATATTCAACTATTTAAAAATATGCAATGCTTAGGCATAAATCCAAATGATTTCATGTTTGTTGTTGTTCTCACTGTATGAGGTCATATAGTCTTAGTGGATGAAAGCCACCATTACTTTAACTCGATGAAACAAGATTATGACATAACTCCTAGAGTAGAGCATTATGCTTGCATGGTTGATCTTCTTGGACATGATGGCCAATTGGACGAGGCATGGAACTTTATAAACAAAATGCCAGTTGAACCTCATGCTATTTTGTGGTGGCCTTTGCTTGCTGCCTATAGAATTCATGGAAATCTAGAGCTAGAAAAAGAGGGAACCAAGCATGCCCTTCAGTTGGAGCCTGAAGATGTTGCAACCTATGTGCTTCTTTCAAACATATATGTAGCAACTGGTAGGTGGGATGACACCTCACAGGTAAGAAAAATGATGAAAGATAAGGGAGTGAAAAAGGAGTCAGGAAGCAGTTGGATCAAAACTAAGAACAAGGTTCATGCACTTGTTGTTGGAGACAAATCACATCCTCAGATAGAGAAGATCCTTGCAAAGTTGGAGAGATTGAATGCACAAATGAAAGGAAGAGGGTATGTTCTTGACACAAAATTTGTGCTTTATCATGTAGAGAAAGAGGAGAAGGAGCTCTATCTCAGCCATGATAGTGAGAAGCTAGCTATTTCCTTTGGGATTATCAACACACTGCCAAGGAAACCTATTTGAGTCATAAAAAATCTCAAAGCATGTGGTGATTGCCACACTGCTATCAAGTTTATTTCCAAGATTATTAAGCAAGAAATTGTTGTAATGGATGTAAGTCACTTTCATTATTTTAGGGATGGGCTGTGTTCCTATGGGGATTATTAGTAAATTGAACACATGGCCATCGTAACTTGTTAACACAGAAGTTGGAACTAAGAAGTTGGATTTGTATCAAGATTAAGATTTACACAATTGTTTTTGGAGGCATATTACATTCTTAGATGGAGAAGACTTTATAGAGTTATAAATATTGAGGAACAAATGAAAGGGGTGCGGTATGTGCTGGACAAAAAATTTGTGCGTTACGATGTAGAGAAAGAGAAGAAAGCCTCTCTTTGACAACATGATAAAAACCTTGCATCTTTTTCTGGCCTTGTAAACTTGCTTCCAAGAATTCCTATTCAAGTAAACAACAATTTCAAAGTAGTAATGACTATCAGAGTGCTACCAAGTTCATCTCCAACATTGTCAAGTCAAAGATTGAAGTAAAAGCTGTTATAAAGGAAGCAAATTGTCTCCTTAATTTCAGAGATTGATTGTGTTCTTATGGAGGTTATTGGTGTACTGTTAAGATGTAATTTTGCATGGCTCCTTAAATGAGAGATGGCTTTCAAGTTAAAAGGGGGAGGCAAAGGAAAAATTTAAGTTAAAGGGTCGAGGAAGGGTTGTATATTGTATTGGTACCTTTCATAAATTTGTCAAATGCTTATGAGTTTATGATTTGACTTCTTGGAAGTTATAATCACTACGCATTTAGGAGACCCTTTAATTATTTTAAGGGAGTTATGCTTTAGAGGCCTCTATGTCTGTTGGACGGAAGCCATGTAGTAGAAGTGGGGTCATCATTTCAAAATTGGAAAAGGGAACTATAAGGTGATTTTTCCTTGGCCTAAGCCCTCTTTTATTCTTTAGCTTCAATTTTCTATAATGTGGCTACCATGGAGGTTTCTCTTGAACAATTTCCACTCTCTAATGGGAAACTATATTTCCCATCAACCACTACACCCAATTTTCTTTTGCTGCAATTTAACTATTGGGAAAGAGGCATTTTGGTAGTGCTATGAATTGCCATTATGGTGTTTCTCTTATGGGAGTTGTCTTCTGCATCCATTGAAGGTAATTTGGCATCATGTTAAAAGAGGGTTTGAATTACTTACGTATTATCTTATGTGCCAAAATGAGAAATCCAGGCAGGAAAAATTGGAAATTACATTTAATAGAAAAAAATGGGGATAGATTGATGAACCTATCTCTGGTAATTGGATTCCCAATTGCTATTGCAGACGATCCAAAAATGATTCTCAAGAGATGCAACACATGTGTATCAAATTTTCACAAAATTCATTAGCCATTTATGAAATATAATCTGTCATTCCAAAGTAATATTATGTGAATTTTTTNGGGGGGGGGGGGATTTAATGGTTGAGAACCTCATACAAAGTAGATTTTAGTGATAAGATTAATTCTAAGATCCCTTATTTTAATATGGAATCTCCCATCGATGACTCTTATATTGAATTATTCTCCATGTCATCAATTGGATTTTGCGGTTTATTTTAATTTCATATAATTAAGTTTATTTTAATTTGGAGTATATTAAAATTTCAATTAGGTAAAACAATTTAAAGTGTAAAATTTTGAAAAAAGAAATGTTTTTTCATTTAAAACAAATTCAGGATGTGTATACTTAAATTGGGGCATAAGGATATTTACATAATTAGGAATTTAAATCTAGACCTATGTTCAAATTTTTATCCAGACAAATGTTTCATATGGAGAGACGAGTTCTTCTCTTTCCTTGTCTAAATTTTTAAATCTTTAGAATTTATGTACTAACCCCTATGTTGGTCTCATTTATGTATATATCCAAATACACATACAATGAAATTTACACAAAACATCAAAAGCTACAAATACCTGGGTTGAAATTTATTCTAAATACCTGCCCCTCAAATCATGTTACCTGATTCTACCTCTCAATTATTCTAATCTCTTACTCCCATTCCACTTTGTTTTATTCCTCATCCTCCAAATTTGAAACCATATTTTCAAACCAAATAAAATTCACTCTAATGATGGGCACATTCGAAACAACAAAAACACACTTCTACTAGGGCTAGAATGTATGTAAATGGTGTTAAATATATTAACATGAACACTCAAGAACTAATTGGGAATATTAGAGGAAGGAAGGAATGGAATCCCAATAGAAACATAAAAAATAATGAGTACTCTATCACCAAACAATCTTCTTCACAATACTAGTCGATGGTCACATATCATGATAGCTATGTCGAAGTTAGAAAAGCACCTCAATATGGGACTTGGGACTCTTACATTGAAGGATCACAAATACCTATGATTCTTATTATATGTATCTATATGGTAATGGTTCTACCTAATTCATAATTATATAAGGAACCTAATTTTCCTTTGGTGTGCACTTAATGATTTGCTTTAATGGTGCAGCAGGGATAAAGATGGTCAAGAGAAAATTTGTGCAATTTCTTTGTTTGATATATGAAGATCGAGGTGCATGGCACCAATATTACATATAGAAGTTATACACTTTATAAAATTTACTCTTCATTGTCAAAATTGTAATTTTCCATGACACAATTAAAAATGACTAACATAAATGACTAATTCATATTCTTCTAGCTAGTCATTTTTATGCTGTGAGTAAATTTGTAACACCCCGGTTTTGACCCCGTGGTATTTTGATTGTATATGATGTAAATATTGTATGGAATCATGGCAAGGAGCTCAAGGCTAAGGCCATGCCATTGATTGATGTTTTGTGTATAGGTGATCAAGGTTGATTTGTACCATTTATGGTGCTAAGTCAAGCACAGTATATATATATTTGTGAATATCATGTAAAATGCAAACTAATAAAAATACCACAACTAGCTATGTGCCGCAACGTTAAAGAGATGGGGGCCTGATTTCAAAAGGAACAGGGAGGGAGAATCATTTAGAACTTTAGCCATTGGAGAAAATCCACATGTCAAAAGAAAACACCCAAAAGTGTATTCCCATTCCTTCATGCATTTATGTTTCCATCTTACCTAATGTTTTGGGGGAGCACGGGACGTTTTGGGTCATCCATCCTTCATTCATTGTGTGCAAGGGGTATACTCATCATCATGGTTCATACCAACATGCAAGTAGAACTGTGCGTTCTCTCTGTGTTATTTTGTTCTGAACCGGTTACCCTTATCCAACAGTTGTGAACCTCACAGACTGAGAAATTTGTTGTTTTTTTGAACGATTGGGTGGTGGATATCACTCAATGTTATGAAAGAGTGCTCCTCCGATCTTTCCCCAGTGTCGTCAAGCATTGGTTCATCACTCTGAATGGTGGTCTTATTTACCTAATATGTGGAAGGTGTTTCTGCAGTGGTCTCCTCTATTATAGAGTGAGTGGATCCTATTTATTGTGTTTTACCTTGTGGTTGTTGTGATGTGCACCTTGGTTTGGGTCTGATTTGTATGCAAGACTTCAGTGTGAAAGAGAAGAGGAATGGGCTAGTTAACCTAGTGTAGAGAGGAACCTCATGAAAATATAAGAGTGGCTGGTAAATCCCCACTGCACAGCCCAGGAGAGCATTGGAAGGGAAGGCATAGCCCGAGGGACTGTGGAGTAGAGAAGGGGATGCTTCCTTGTGTGGGGGTGCAGTTACTGTGGATACCAGGGAAAATAGATATTGTGTATGTGTCATTAGTTATTGAATGAAACACTAGCTTATCCTTTCTACCTTTCCACTGCCTTAGCATCTTGTTAACCCAAGGAATATTGGATTGGATGGTAGCCTGTTAACCCAATTGGATCTTGGATTGGCTAGTTCTTATTGTGCACTTGGCCTTGTGTGTAATCCTTGGATGGACAACTTGATAAACGCAAATATGGTGGCTTGGATGAGATTTTGTTGTATCCTTTGCTATGTGTAAGACTACTAGTGTTACCTTATTCCTTGTAAGATTCATGCCCAACTTGGTGGTGGCAGTGTTGCTGAGAGATTGATGAGCGCACTCGCCTATGGTTGGGTGGAACATTGCAGTGACGTAGATGGTTGCAGAACAAACTTCTTTCAAAGATAAGTATCTTTGTTTTAATCTTTGTAATTGTAATTGATTAATGAAATATGATGAACATGCCTAATGTGTTGAATGAATGAATTGCTTCTGTTGTATAATTGAAATTGTATGCATCTGTGTATGTTTTCTTTCAATGCATTTTTAAATTACGTTATGGGGATTATATTTCCAGATTGGTGATGGATTGAATGACCTGGTCTACCCAAGAATTCTGTTAACAGGTTGAATTTCTTTTCCCAACTCTCCTTTCCACAACTTGCGGGATGCTGGATGCGGAAACGTCCTTCTGTAAACTATGTTCCTTGCAGATTTTCCTTCCACAACTCTCCTTTTCGCAACTTTCGAGATGTGGGATGCGGCTTCATAGATCTCTATTTCTACAAATTTCCTTTTTGCAATGGTCTATTCCATGTGCAGGATGTGGGATGCGGGATGAGCGATCGCAGTTTCCATATTTCGCTGATTTTGCAAATTCAATATTTCACAATCATTGATTCTTGTGGGTTGATTCTCAGTCGTTGATCTATTTCTAGATACGGAACAGATTGTGATCATCAATTTTCCTCACGATATTTCTCTGTCATTCGATCTACTCTAATATTTTTCTTCGTGGATCGTTGAATGGATCACTAACAGGATCAATTTATTTGTTGTTGGGAAGATAGAGAATGTTTACACAGACTTGAATAGATTGAAATTCGAGTTGGATGCGCATTTATCAAATGTGTGGAACTATGGTCTCGTTTCTCCTTTAAGGCGGGAGGGGACGTGACAGTATGGTATCAGAGCTCCTAGTTGCAGCACTAGGGCATAAATGGGACAAGTTGAACAGTTAACAAAGATCATGTTGCAGCTTTGGGCCTCAAAGGGGCTCGAAACATGAAAAATGGCAGCACGTGTGTGCACCAGATTGTGCGAAAATGGAAAAGAAGACCAAGGTTATGATTTGACAGAGCTGTTGGTTGTAACATTGGTATAATTGTGCCAAGGAAATTGGTTGGAGAAAGAAAAATACAGCAAGAAATAATTCTATTTAGAAGAATTGCTAAACTTATCCAGGGCTTTTTCTGTGTATAGGGCTGGCTATACATGGAAAAACCACCCAAACCCGCGTACATACGCAGCTGTTTGGCAAACAATCATGTATGCGACTACGCACATGGTTTTTTAAGGTATATATTAACCAAAAATTAATTTTAATGTGCAGGAAGGTTCTAGAATGGAGGGAGAGGGAACATGGAGATGTAGAAGAGGCTGTATGGGGTGATCTAATGGCTCAACAAGCTCTATGCGCATATGGGCTATACAATTTTTGGTGTCTTGGAAGCCTGAGGGCCAAACCAAGAATTCTGCAGATGCTAGTAGACTACTAGGATCTGAACTCAGAGTCCTTTCAGATCGATGAGATGTCCCTCATTATAGAGGTGGAGGACAAATATTTCATTATTGGATTGTCCCGATGGGGAGAGGTGGTGAACCTATGCTCTCACGGGCCCAAAGGTGGCCTCACCATTGATGAGTACATTGCAGTATATTGTTTTCCAGACATGAAAAAGGTTGGGAGTCAAATCCCTACAAACTCCATCCATGTGCTAGGATTGAAGGCCATACTATTGGCACTTGATAGCATAGCTGGTCTAGTATCACTCCACCAGGCCTCACGACCATTGATGTTCTATGCAGTGGAGTGCATGAGACCTATAGTTTATGAATGGATCACTGCACTATTGAGCAACATGAAGTAGTAGCTCAGTGACTGCAAGATGGGTAGTGTACGAAACTTCAGTTTCGGAAGTATACTGAGCACACTCTTCTTTGAGCATGTTCTGGGGCTAAGACCTATAGTTGATGTTCCTCCTCACAAGGTTTGAGATCTGGCCCAATGACATTGGGTAGATGCAATGTGCAGACTGGGCGGAGGTAGGGTGTCTAAACCCTACCCAGCTAATTTCTTTCCATGGTGGCGGTGGCAGATTGTTGCCATCGATGATTACCCTTATGTGGGGATATATTTCTGGGGAGATCCCAACATGCCCCTACCACCAAGAGCAACATATGGTGATATTGGTAATGAATCCCAAACCCTATTTTTAAAGTTTTTGAATTATTGAATTTTTTTATGTTTTTTCATATAGACTCAAAAGACATGTTTTGGTGTGATGACACATAGTGACACTCTCTCATATGTATGTAGATGTTGGACCATGGTGGACTGACAGCTTCCCTCGTCATAGACGAAGGGGATGAGGAGATGATATCATGGGTGTGTATGCGGAGCGAACGCTCCAAAGAATCCACACGAACTTTGTATGATTGACACACCGGGTACCCATGGCGCAAGTCGAGGACTTGCCTGAGGCCATGCAACGTTAGGTGGTTGGAGTACCATGAGCATGGGTTTGGTTATTCTGATGACTAGCTAAGGACGTGGTGTGCTACCACGATCAGAACCCCCCTCCTCCTCCACAAGCTTAGAGACCTGAGAGTGATTCATTTTGTACTACCGTGTATTATATTTTGGTGGCTCGGAAGCCCCATTTTTGTATTATGACACTTATGTATTATGACATCACTTTTTGGATGTATACTGAAAAACTTTTACGATGATCGATTTTATTTATTTACATGTGTGTAAAAATGTATGTTTGTGATGTGCTTATGGTCTATGAAACAAATGCCAATCTAACACATAGTTAGCATATGAGTTAGCAACTTGATTAAAAATTCTTGAAACATGTATGTATTTTATATTGTCAAATTACCATTCTAACAATCTCACACGTAAGAATATTTGTAATAATGTCGGATCCCTAATATGATACAAGCCATTAAGTTGTGACACTACTAACTGCGAATGAAGACATACCTCAAGAGAGAGAACACCATGTGAAATGGCATCTCATAATAGCTCGATAAGGACACTATACTCAACAACATTGTTTGAAGAAGGCCGTAAACATATGCCTCCTGAAGACAATACCTAACCCGTAGGAGTATAAATCACCTAAGCAATAGAGGCTGAGTGTTGAGTGTGGCAGCTAGCACCATTAGCAAATCCTATGTAAGTGGAAGACTCCATTGACATCTATCATAAGAAACGAAAGCTAATCAACAAACTCGATCACCATAAGAAAACCTAACTATGCAAAAAACTGTACAATAATTAGCCCTAGCTGAAAATCATGCATAGTATTTTTTAAGATAGAGCCCATTTCTAGGCTTCGCCAAGGCTATCCCTTCATAATGTACCAGCTCATAGGAGCCCTTCTCTAACACATGTTTGACCATGTAAGGACCATGCCACATGGGATTAAGCTTCCCTGCCCCCAAGGGTTCTTTATCTTGATCCCACAAAAGGACCGAATCACCTTCACTAAACCTCCTCGGATGGATAGACTTATCATATTGGACCTTAACATGACGCTTATTTACCTCTAGAGCCACTAAGGCATCTCGTCGCTGCTCATCAAGCTGCTCTAAGTGGACCAAACGTTCCTCTAATGCGGAAGTGTCTGGTAAAAGCTTTATGGCTAGATTCAGTGAAGGGATTTTGCATTAAATGAGAAAGACAGACTCCACTCCATGTACAAGCTGATATCGAGAAAAACCCATGGCAGTCTTAACCGCGGTCTTATAAGCCCACAAAGTAGGATATAACATGATATGCCAATTTGTTTTGCTTTGTACGATGGTTCGTTGGAGAATGGACTTAAGTGATTTATTCACTGCTTCAACCCCATTCACTTGAGGGTAATAAGAATAGGAGTGCTCTTGCTTATACCCTAGCTTTGAGGCCAACTCTTCCATCATTCGATTCTGAAAGTGCCTACCATGGTTAGTGACAAGCTCTTTTAGAATACTGAACCAAGTAATAATTTGGTTGAATACGAAATGCACGGCTGTCTCACCATCGGATTTTACCGTGGGCATAGCCTCAGTCCATTTCGTGAAATAATAAACAACCACTACAATATTATGATGCCCAGCAGCTAAAGCTGGGTTGCAATCCATGATGCATCCTCTGATGAGAATGAGCAGCAAGGTAATCCAAAAAGACTTCAATAATCGATTTGAGATCATGAAAGATCAAGATCATAGCCCGCTGAAATGTGGCTCCGACATTTTTAAGGTCGAAAGGCATCTTTCGATATGCAAACGTACCCCAAGGAAAAATAAATGCAGTTTTATGTTGGTCCTTAGGTTTGATCTAGATATGATTGTATCGGGAAAAGCTGTGCATAAAGGAAAATACCTCGCTTCCTGCACACTCATCCAAAATTTGATCAATAAATGGTGTAGGAAAATTATCCTTGGGATAGGCACGATTCAAGTCACAAAAATCAGTGCATATATGGATCGCTCCCTACTTCTTATCAAATGGAACGGGGTTTGAAACCCACTATGTTAAGGGAAAGTATAGATAAAACCAGCATTTAACATCTTTTCTATCTCAACCTTAATCGCGGGTGCTTTTCTAGGATTCAGCGCATGTAAGCGTTGTTGAACAGGCTTCACACCTGGGTAGGTCTTGATTTCATGTTCGACAATACGTGGTTTGATACCTAGAATTTCCTCATATGACCAAGCAAGTACATAATGAAACTCTTTGAACAGCTTGGTATACTCTTGAATCTCAGCATGGGAACATTCTTCCCTAATATAGACATTCTCAATCTTTCCAGGATCACGAGAGATATTGATAGAGATGGTAGGAGATATATTTCCCATGTTTCCATCAGCCATCGGACCAGGAGAGCTCAATGGAACCATGAGGCTACCAATTCTCTCACTAAGAATCTCCCTAAAGTCCTCACACTCCAAATGGTTAAGCTCAAGAAGAAAATAATATCTATGATGTAACTCTTCCCAAGGTGGCTCAACCCTAGACATGGCCTCAATAATAGCTTCATCTAATGGAAAAACACTATCAAGGCAATTATGTGTGTGAGAAGACTCAATTTCCCATGCAGGCAACACATATGGGTCCTCCTCCTCTGTCTGTGAATAGGAAGGACTAGGCTCCGCAACACATTCAAGATTCACTTGATACGCTATCATTGATGCAAGCAACAGCACGTCCATTTCGATTGGCTTACTCGAAGGGCTCGGTGTAGGAAGAATCCAAGGATATTCCATATGGGTAGTGCGAAAAGACACCGAACTCAATGAAGATGAAGCCCCATAGGAACTAGACCCGATCATAAGAACAGGTGCAGGACAAATAAAGGTTCCCATAAGGGATGGCTACATTCCAACACCCACACTCCCAGGTGCCAGCTGAGAATGATCGATAATCGGGATAGAAGCTCCTGATGATGCAGTCACACTTATATTCTTGAATGATGTCTGATCAATCGTAACTATATTTCCATTAAACAAAAAGCATACAACTTGAAATAGAGAAGAAGCTACTGCTTGCATACTATACATCCAATTCCTACCTAGTAACAGATTGTAATCAAGGGGCACATCAACCACCTTGACCTTGATCGCGACAGTCTTCCCTCCCAAATGGACCTTAAGAGAAGGAAGAATCTTGTGCAGCCGAAACGATCTACCATCAAAGGCAGTCAACATGGTGCCAAATTTAGACAACTCAGGGGAACCCAAACCCTTCCAACATTCCAAAGACATCACGGAAGCAGCAGCGCCTTCGTCAATCACAGTGCGTTTAACGGTCATGTTAAGACATTCTACTTGAATCAAGAGAGACACATAATAAGGAAAGTGAGGCTATAGTCCTGCAGTTTCAAATTTGATGATGGAGGAAGAGTTATCATCGTTAACACCAAGAGAAGAAAGAAATCCTTCCTCTGTGAAGGACAACTTTGAAGTACTTCAAGTGTAGACATTGCACAAGGAGTGCGGCCCAAATCCTTGACAGTTGAATAGTTCTGGGCAGCTCGAGCATTAGGATTGTGAGGTGCAACTTTAGGTTTATTCATAGGGTTTTCAATACTCAAAGGACTCTCGGATGGAGTAGGTTCCTTTCCAAGGTCTGGTTGTGACGAACCATAGTCCTTTGCACAAGTCACAACCTTAGTAGCACGCACCATGTTGATGCAACCATGACCACTACTGTCTTCCGGTGGATCTTGATCTCCACTAGAATAATCATGGGTCCTTGAGTTCATGTTTTGGTTATGGGGTAAAGGGTTGGTCATTACAGCTGGGCCCTGTGCTATGAACCTCAAGGCGTCTTCCATACGAGGGCACAAGTGAGTGAGGTGGTCATCCTTACACAATTTGCAAGGAAACTTAACCTTACATTTAGAATGCTTGTCCCCCCTAGCATTGCAGGCGTTCTTTTCATTAGAATTTGAATTTTCATTCCTATTCCCACCCTTACGATTGTTCTTACCCTTTTTCTTATTCCTTGGGTTGCTGGTTACCCTTCTAGTTCGACGATTCCATCAAAAGCACACTCACCATTTGGGTGGGTTGAGATAAAGTCGTGGCTTGTCCCAAGGTAGATTGGTTGATAGACAATTGACTCACCTGTTGCACAACTGAATCTATAGGTTTGGTACTTGTACAACCAACAATGCCATCGACATGTGGTCCAAGTTTGATCTTAGGGTCTAAACTAGAACACAGAGCGTTAGGAATGATCTCATATAACAATCTGGATTGAGCATAAATCAAATCCAATTCTTGCACCCTAAAAATGGATTTTTCCTCGTTCTGAACTCTAGATGTAGAAACATCCCTTGCTATATAAGGCAGTAATGATCTAAGGAACCACTCAAGGAGAAACTCCGGTGGTATGAAGGCTTTAATAAATCTCTTTCTTCTATGCCACTCTTGGATATGGTCCGAGATATGCGTGGCTTTGTCTTGCCGAAATGTCGATAAGATTTTTGTACCAACGTCATAACACATTGGTAGCTGGAAGTGGTTGAGAAAAGTCATAGCTAGGTCATTGAACAAAACGAATTCCCCCCTAGGTAACTCTATGTACCATTTCATTGCAGGCCCTGTGAGGGTGTGTTGAAATAGCCTTAAACGGATCGAATCCTCATGTAAGGAATTAGAAGAGCACCAAAGGTGAAATGTAGTAACATTTTCACTAGGATCTTCTCCTATTTTTCCCTCGAATTTGGCTATGTCTGAGGATAGCTGGCCAAGACAGGTCATGAGATGCCAGATCGTTCATTAGTCTCGACAAGTCAGGAAGATTTAACATTGTGAGGAAAGGGATCCTAGGTTGAGAAGGTCAATGCCACACTCCCTGATAATTTTGGTTCACATAATATTGATTACCATAACCACCATGGCCATGGCCATAGTACCCTCCTCCCGTTTGACCCATGTAGGGTGGAATGGAAGCACCATAATGTGGTGTACCTTGACTATGTGGAGCTACAAAGCCATAATTCAAGGAATAAGCGGGTTGTTGATACCCATACCCATAAGGTGAACAACTCTGCCCATACTGTAGTCCATAATATTGTCCATGAGAAGCTCCATAAGATGTCCCATGAGATGTCCCATGAGAAAATCTATAAGTAGGAATATGGGGAACTCTCTACGATAGACCATAGGACGTTCCAGAAGTAGGAATATGACCTCTTGAGACAATAGGAGGTACTTGACACTGAGACACAACTACGTGAGTAGCAGTAGTATGAACATGAATAGTAGCAACATTCCAGCCCAAAGGACCACATGAATGAAGGGGAGGAATAGCATTCGAAGAACTAGGAATAGAGGATGAAGGGACGTGTGAAGTGATGTAAGTGGTATTCCCTATAGTCACTCGTCTTGGTTTTGGTATCCGAATAGGACTACTAACATCAGGTCTAGGATGAACATGTGATGTAGCCTCCACCACTGGGATGGAGGGTGCAATGTGACTCGTGTTCCCAAATCTCTCCACATGGAAAGGGATAGGAGTGCCCCTAGGCATAGTGTTAGGTTCAAACTCCGACTCAGAATGTTGTGTCGAATCATGTGCAAGGATACTAGACATGCCATAACTATTAGAACTAGTGCTTGCAGGTTCATGATGAGTCTTGTCGCTTAGAAACCAATATCGGTGACCTGTGAATGAGGGATCATACCCAGAATGTGTAGGTATATCAGGTGAAGGATCATATGTAGGAGTAGGATCTTCTTCCACAACCTTGTGAGGTGGAGAAGGAAACTTAGGAATTTCATCTTCATGTTCTCCCATCGTGTGTGAATCAATGTGAGAAGTAGTCTGCCTAGACTGTCTATTTCTCTCTCCCAAAGGAGGAGGAGATGTAGAAGGTGAAAGTCTTGCTAAATGAAGAGAACGGCGAAGTGCCGCACCTGAATCCACAATGACTAAAAAATGGAAAAGACTCTTCTAATTATGCTGAAACCTAAGCAAGCTAGCATGCACAGAGCATACACCTATATAATATAAATCCAATCAAAAGCAAACAAGGGAAGGATATGTGAGCTCTCGAATGAAGCAGTTATGTCTTTCCTAGGAGAGGCTTGAGGCTCCCATACACAACAAGTGGAGGTTCGTAACCAATTATTGTGGCCCTCAGCTTCAACACATATAGAGACTGTGGTGTCTGACCCCAACTTGGCCAACACACCTACATAATAACCCTTGTGAAGTACCCCCTCAATAACCTAGGTAAGGAAACTAAGGTCACCTCAATATAATCAATGCTTAGGCAGACAATTGCAGGCAGGATTGACCATATGGGAAGGGTAGCAAAGCCCGAAACTCCCAAAAGAGCCCCGAGATACAAATACAATCCTGGAAATATCTCCAGTGCTACTCAGTTATGACCAGGGGTCATCCCAATCATTAACCGCTCACAGTACCTCGTTCTTAACTCCCTTGTAAGAGGAGGATCCTGAGAAACACTAATTATACCAAGGAATTTCACACTCTCACCTAGACAGACACATACATGTTTTGTTTAGTGGTCTTGGAGAATTTACTCACAATGAAGTATTCCAAGACCCTAAAACCTAATATTGTTGGTGTACCCTATAAAATAAAATAGTGTAATCCATTTTAATTAAGCGTTGATTTTATTTGGCTTATTACTCAAAAAGGTAGATGATCGTGCAACCAATGGTGTTATGGCACAACATGAAGTAAAATGCACACCTAACAATCAATGCAAATGCATTATGTCGAATGAAAAACAGGGCATGCTACTACATGAAATGCAAAATTTTATTCAAATGACAAATGCAATCATTCCTATATGAAATCCTGACTAATAGTTCTCTAAGAAAACCTAGTGCAAGTACCATGCAAAATGCAAAGTGCAATGATGCATAATGATGTAAAGAATCAAATATTTTTGGATTTTTTGAATAAAAATAAGATAATAAAGCAAAATAATGACTCTACCACCCCCAGACTCTGCAAGCACTATCAAACAGCACCCACGCAAAGCATTAAGGTAAAAGAGACCTATTGCACTAATCCCAAAACAAAAAATCGAAAATGCAATGACAAGAACATTATAACAAAGAAAATACCCTAAAAAGCATCTCTGGTCAGAAACAAAGGTGTATATAGACTCTAGAAGCACCTAAGGAGACTCAGCAATCATCAAAACTCACCCAGCAATACTCAATCTTCCTCTAAAAGGAAAAACTTAGGGCATATGCGACTGTATGCAGAAAACCTACGTATGTACGTGGATATCTCAGTCAAAACCATGTGTACACGTGATTGTGAGGCAAAAACTCACGTACAGGAAGAAAAATAAATAAAAATGAAGGAACACAGATAAGCTGAGACATAATTTACTCCTATCAGACACTACCATACAAACATGCCCCCAGACCTGACTCATAAATAGAGAAACTAGAGCAATTCAAGAACATTGAATGCTGATAAAAACCCCCAAAGGAAAATGACTAGGAACTCCCCAGTGGAGTCGTCAATTCTGTTACGGAGAGAAATTCCTATGGCTTGTTGTACCACAACAGACAGCTTGACACCAAAAATCAATCCTTTCCTATATGCAAGAGAAACCAAATATCTAACACTAAAGGATCTTGATTCGTACCTTATTATGGACGGTTGATGTAGATCCCTGTTGAGCTTTTCCACTCCAGATTGTATTGGTAATTTGCTTCCTCAACATTTAGCAAACAAGACAAGCATGCTATATATGATGGTGTTAGACCTACTCTAGAATATATAATTAATAACATATAAGCATTTAAAAGCATCCATGGATCAAATACTCATTTAAATACACATTATTGGACAGGAAAAGATATTTCTATTAATATAAAACAAAGATTACAATAGTGACAACCTCTGTCAGCACGTCTGTGAATCGGAGAAACTGAGTCCCCTACTTGGGCCTCCACCACTTCAATCATCCATCTCTCGAGACCAAGCTCACAAGAAAAAGGCAAGCTTGGGAAGAACACAAAGTGATCCAAGGGACAAAGGGATGCAGACTCAAGTATAAGCTCCAACAGCAATGGACTATAATTTTCTTGCTCTTCAATTCCTCCCCTTTCAATGTATCCAAAGGGTTCCTTATATAGCTCTTCAATGGGGTAATGGAAGGTCGACTCTGAGTGATATCAAGGCATATGTAAGGCCAAGAGACAAGTTTCTTAGATCCACATCAAGAAAAACTCCAAAATAATTTGGCCTTTTGCACACATCCCGATGTACATAGGTTTAAGGTTCAAATCCATGTATATATGTGAGAAAGGGATTAAAAGTCGCATATGAAAATTATTGCATGTTTTTAGGGATGATATTGGAAACATCAAAGGTACAAAAATGGTCCATGGGTTCTAAAGAGTCTGTAGAGGGATAGGGAAGGCCATAAAGAGGTGATCCACCATGTGTGGTAAAATCAGCTATAACAAAGAAATTGAAGTATTGCCTCTACCTTTAAGAGATCGACTCTTATAACCTCCTTGGAAACAATGAATCCTAGCAAGCGACCAGACTTCACGCAAAAGATGCACTTATGCGGATTTAACCTGACTAGGTAGTGATGACATCTTTCGAATACCAATCTCAAATGGTACGGATGACGCAATCTCAGCCGAGAGTGAGTAATAAGGTCATCCAAAAATAATTCAACAATCGATTTGAGATTGTGAAAAATCATGGTCATGGCTCACTAAAAAGTGGCTCCAGCGTTTTTAAGACCGGAAGGCATATTCCGATATGCAAACGTACCCCAAGGACAAATAAATGCAGTTTTGTGTTGATCCCTGGGTTTGATCTGAATCTGATTATATCTAAAAAAGCCATCCATAAAGGAAAATACCTTGCTTCCCACACACTCATTCAAAATTTGATCAATAAATGGTGTGGGAAAATTATCCTTAGGACAAGCACGATTTAAATCGCGAAAATCAGTGCATATACGGATCTTTCCCTACTTCTTATCTACCGGAACAGGGTTTGAAACCCACTCCGTCAAGGGAGCGGGATAGATAAAATTGGCTTTTAATAGCTTTTCTATCTCAGCCTTAATCGTGAGTGCTTTTCTAGGATTCACCGCATGCAAATGTTGTCGAACAGGCTTTGCATTCCGATAGGTCTTAATTTCATGTTCGATGATGCGAGGTTCGATACGTGGCATTTTCTCGTATGACCAAGAAAAGATGTCACGAAACTCTTTAAACAAATCGGTATACTCTTAAATCTCAGCATGGGAACTGTTGTAATCTCATAGATCACATAAGGTTAACAATAATACATACTAAAACATACACATAAAACAGAGACAAGAGATGAGAACAAATAGGTGAATTAAGAGATTATATTACATGAATGAGTCCATACAACACAGAGAACTGAATTGAGTTCTCATCTGGCTCAACACCATAATATATATGATTACAAAACAGTTACAAAATAACTACTTGTCGGTTCGGTGAACTGACACAACCTTAGGTGGCCGACCTAATCTCTAGTTTAGTCAGTCGACCGACTTAGTCGATTGATTGACTAAGTCGCCTCATCGACTTAGTCGGCTATCATTCAATTCGACTTATCAACTTGCTCCTTCTACATCTCCCCCATGAACAAGATGTTTATTTGTCTTGAAGAAATAGGGAGGTACGAAAATTCTTCTTGTCTGGTCTCAATAGTTTTTGTGATGTGTCTAGTATTCATGGGTTGTGAAGTCTGATGGTAGGTCGCTTCTATACACAAACTTTGACAATGGCTAGCGTTGTTACTGCAAGGTGATGTTGGAAATTTGTTGAACGTTGCAAAATCTTCTGTATGTTGATGGTAAGTGTGGTCAGGCTTGATAGGATCGACATCTTTTTTGAAATGGAGACTTCTACTATCCTCTCCATGTCGGGACCCATAAATTGGTCCTTCTCCTCTGCAGTCTCGATAAGTCGTTTCATATGTGAGTAGATGATGTCAAATTTTTTCAAGTTTGGGATAGCTTGTTGCACCCACTAATGTGCTTCCCTATCAAGTCTCTACAGCTTGGCTATTTCAAGCACTATTTGTTCTTCTATTGTGGTCCTTAGTGCTTCCTTAGTGGTTTTCCTGCTTTCCAATGCTTGGATCCCTTGTTGAGTCTACTGAGATTGCTGATAGACTTGCTCATAGTAAGTAGGATAGTCTCTCAGTATTTCTTTAGTTATGACAGACTCCTCCATGTGATCTTGCAGCACTTTATAATCTTCAGTGAAGGCGGTGTGTTGTGCCATTAGGAGTCTGGAAGTTTCTTCTTTTTGTTCCTCCTTTGTTTCCTGAATGTGAGCTTGGAGTGCCGACAACATGCTCTCAAATAACTGATACACCCTTTTGTGTGGTTTTTCTGTGTTGACCTCTACGGGGCCTGGCATGACTTACTGGGCCAGGTTCCTACATTTGTTGAGTAACTCGACTTGTTCTACAACTTTGTCGTCAATTTCCTTACATCTTTGTTCACTCCTCGTCTTTGCTTCACCTGCTAGGGTCTTGAGGAGTTTTCCTAGCTCTGGGTTGTTCAGGGAGCTTGCATCCTTTAATATGATCTAGACCTTTGATGGCTAGCCATGATGCTCCTTCTTCTGTTTCTCCTTCCTCTTCTTATGCTTTTCTTTTCCTGCTTGTGTTGGCACCTGTGTACCTGCAAAAATTGAGTCAGGATCTTTGGTTTGTGGGATAGTGGTTACTGGTTTCTCTAGTTGGGGAGGTGGAATGACTGCTACTTCTGGTTTTTTAGATGCAGTTGGTTGTGGTGGGCCTTGCTTTGAGTCGAGGGGTGGTGGTGGAGATGGTGGTGGTGATGGAGTGAGCGAATGGTTGGGGTTGATTGGGTTGGGGGAAGTGTGCATGAGTGGTGGATTGTCGGGGCAGGGAGTTGAGTCTAAGTTAGAGAACATTTGGATAATTTGTCGGGTTATGTCCTCCTCATTTTCTTCTCCTCCATTTAGTGCAGTGGCTGGTAGGTAAGCTTGAGGTACGGTCGGAGTGATAGTTGAGGTCCGACGTTCAACCACTTTAGCTTCTTTGTCGGGATTTCTCTCGAAATTCGACGTGATGGTTGAAAAGGTTCTGGACTGGGATTCATGTCCTGGTTTGTATCTACCGACCTCAAAGAGAGGTGATTTTGTGGATATCTTCTATACCGATGTAAATATCTAAGGTAGTTTCTCAATGAATGCCTGCAAATATCTATCTTTATTGAATTTGGCGTTTACCGCTTTCAACATCGCACTTTTGCACAACTCAAGGAGGATTACTGACTACTGTGTTGGTACTTGCTCCTCGATTACTTTCGTTGGTGATGGGGGTGGAGGTGTAGACATAATATTGATGACGTTCTTAGGTGTCACCGTGTGGGTGGTCTTAGATTTCTTTGGTCGACCCACTAGGGCTCCTACCTCAACGAATCTTTGGAACTGGGCTTCGATCATCACCTTGTTTACTGCGGCATCCTCTATTATGTCGAGGGCTATGGCTGATAGTTCATCCTCATCTTCTAATTATTTTGCAAGGATAAGCTTGCGCTTACCTTTTCCCTATTGTTGTTTTTGTGTCTTGAGATTCTTCCTGGCCGTTGCTATCTCTTTTGATAATTTTTTAATGATGCCTTTTGTGACAGTATACTCTGGGTTTTCTGGCTCTATCTCTCCCCTTGGCTCTTGGGTCAGGATGACACTTTCTATAGCCGTAGTAATTACCTACTACTCATGGGGGAGATGTAGAAGGAGCAAGTCAATAAGTTGACTTGAACGATAGCAGACTTAGTCAATCAGCCGACTAACTCGGTTGGCCGACTAAGCTGGAGATTAGGTCGGCCACCTAAGGTCATGTTGGTTCATCGAACCGACAGGTAGTTATTTTGTAATTGTTTTGTAATCATATATATTAGGATGTTGAGCCAGATGAGAACTCAGTTCAGTTCTCTATGTTGTATGGACTCATTCATGTAATATACTCTGTTAATTCAACTATTTGTTCTTATCTCTTGTCTCTGTTTTATGTGTATGTTTTAGTATGTATTATTGGTAACCTTATGTGATCTATGAGATTATAACATTGGTTCCGTTTCTGATAGTACATGTTTAAAATATATGCAAACATATGATACCAGAGCAAGAGATTAAGGACTAGTGGGAACGTAAAGTTGCAAACTATTTGCAGAATTATGCATGAAGGAACAGATTAACAATCACACAAGAAAAAGAAAGATTCTTCACCGAAACACATGAAAAGTTTGTAGAATCAGTGCCCCAAATTCTGAAGAAACTTCTGGATGAGAAAGTTGAAAGGGACTAAAGAACAACAGTTGCTAGAAAAACTGATCTGAGGAGGCAGAACAAACTTGTCGGAGTGGTTCAAGAAAATCGTCGACAACTTCTGTGAGGAGCAAGTAGTTGAAGATAGAACTTCGGTGGAAACCATCAAGGAAATTTTTGACACAGATCTAATTGAGCAATTTTTGTGCTCCTTATCGACCTTGCTATTCAAATTCCTGATTGAGAAGGGAGTAAGACATATTGTCGAACCGCGTCCATCACTTCACGAACTTCCATCAAACTCTAACTGGGCGGAGAAGCAAAGGAAGTGGGAAAAATTCATTGCAGAAAGGTAGTGAGAATACTTCCTAAGAAAATAGACCGAACTATCCGGGCTTTTTAAAAGCATCGGGTAGGCTATGGGGGGGTAGCTGGTCATATCTTGAGATAGAGTAGAGTGGATTCTAGTCGACTAGAAATAGATACCATTCACTAGTAATGAGAAGTCAACCAAAAGGGAACTCAAGAGAATAGTATTACAAAAAGGTATGTCGAACATTCAGAAAATAGAGAGGGAAGAGAGACAACAGAGGCAGGAAGCAAGAATAAAAAGAGCCTTAGAGCTACATAGAGGAAGGAGTCCTAGGGCAACTGACCAGGAGGAGAATCTGCCAGAGTCAGGTCATGACCGACATGAAGAAGGCGTGGAAGAAGAGGCATCCCATACAAAGGAATAATTGTGGATAGAGCAGCTAGAAGCTATCCAATTAAGAGCTCCCCATGAAGGAACAACCCTCTCTCTGTTGAATCCACCTACTCAGATACAGACTATTATCGAAGAGGACCTCCAACTGCGAGCTGGTGACTTTGGTATAAGGAGTCGACTAGATGACGAAACATACACTGGATGACACCTCATTATCCATCAACCAGAGGAAGGAAATTGGGTTATGTTTCAAGCGGTACCCTCTAACCAAAGTATCCACTTACTCTTACTGACACATGAAGGAGCACCGACCCCCCCCCCACCAAATACAACTTTGGAATACACAGAACATTCAGAACTATAGACAAATAGTTGCAATGGGCCATCGATAGATGAAGTCGACATCAACTAACTACTAGTCGATGAAGAATCGACAATCGACAGGAACAAAAGTTCCATCGATCATAGTTCTGTAGAGATGAATACACCAATAACCCCACCACCCCCACCCCCACCTCCACCACTGCCACCTCCTAAGAGCAGTGATAGTGACTCCAACATGGGTCATGAATCAGCTCACATTCCTCTATATGAGGGGGATGAGGACCCCAGATGACACTAGTTCATCTATGAGTCAACTTGGGAAGCCAACCAAGTTACAGACGAAGATTGAAAAATGGCACAGTTCGTAGGTGCCTTGAGGAAAAGGGCATTGACTTGGTATATGACCTTTTCGGAAAGACAACCTAGAGCAACCAAAACCGAGATCAAGGAACAATTTCTATCATTTTTCAAAACTCTAGATGCCAAACACCTCGCAATGAAAAAAATGAAAACAACATCACAAAATCCAGGGGAAACTTTCCGCGACTATGATAAGTGTTGGAAAGACCTTCTGAGCTAGCTGGACTATGTTATAGATGAACAATTACTAATCTAGTGGTTTCTTGCAGGGTTATCTCATAATTATTGATGTAATTGTAACTTCGGAATGTATTCATTTGTATCTCTTATCTATTATAACCCGATGTTCATTCTGGGATGTATTGTAATGTATTTAAGTCATTTCATACCCCGATGTTTATTCCAGGAAGTTTCTATAATGAGAAATTCATGTTAAGTCATTGTGGGTAACCCTCCTATTGGTCAAGGGTTAAAGTCCCCACAATTGTGGGGCCCTTAGGTTATTAGACTATCCTAGTGAAGTCAACCCTAGGTGAGTCATTGTAAGTTAGGGAAATATTCCCCACCATTGTGTTACCCTCCTATTGGTCAGAGGAGGCAAAGTCCCCACAAGTGGTGGGGCACTAGGGTTATTAGACACTCCTAGAGATGTCGGCTCTAGTAAGTAATTGTTAAGTGAGGCCGACATGTTGGAGTACACTACAAGTGAATGAAAGAATATAAATAGAGAGTGAGCCTCTCTATTTATATCACTTGCAACACTCACACTCACTCATTGGGGCGCATGAGTGAGAGAGGAGAAGCTCTCTCAGTGTGAGAGAGAGAGACTGCTACTGTTGGGAGATCATCTTACTGTTTTGGGATTTTATTGTTTGGTGCTGATTCTATCTTTGAGGAAGTTGCAGGGTTTTCTCCTTTATGGTTTCCTTGAGGAAAACTCTTTGTGTCTCTTGTCTCTTGTGATGTGCTTATGTTTTATTGTTGTGCTTGTTATTCTCTCAGTTAAAAGATCCTAAGATCATAATGCTAGCTTATATGATGAAAAACTAACATGCAATCAGAGATAACCTGAGAAGAAGACATTGTGGAGCTACAAAAGCTAGGTATTCTTAATTTTTGGGTCTCTCTCCACAATCCATCAGCAAAAGTATGCTAGGGAGACTCTCCATTGAAGGGCGCATCTTTCTGTCGAAGCGAAATTTGTTTCTGAGTATTTTCAGTTTTCGATGTGGAAATTAGGGATTTCTACAGAAAAGGAATTTTTGAATGAGACTAGCATAGAATTTTTCTCCTCATCAAAGCCAAATTTTAGAGACCTGGATCAAGAAATTTGGTTGGGTGAAACTCCGGGAAAGTCAAACCCTAGTTTGACCTCAAGATGGAAAAACCCTAAATACTAAAACTGATAAGTTTTGGTACATTCACTATATTCCAAGGTTGGCGAAGTATCAAAAGCTAAAAATTTCAGGGGACAAATATAAAATCTTGATGAATACTATGTACAAACATCAGCCTCCAATTCGCTATATTCTGGGAGATATGATCCCTCCAAGTTAGGGTTCTAGCCTCTTCCAGAATTCATCCCTAAACAGGACACCTAGGGAGAATTGTAATATATTGGGATAAAAAGGTCCAAATGGAATTACTAAAGATTTTCTAGAAATGGAACAGAATATAATTTTGGTGGTCTAAATATCAGACTCAGAAGATCAACCAATGACACGTGGCATGCCATACAACTTCGCTGTTCTGAACAGTCCTGTAACAGGTCACCTTGGGAAAAGGATCATAAATCCACAATGGTGAAACAAATTCTAATGAAACCTATGGTTTTGAACCAAGGACATGCAAGGTTACCTTAGTGTGAAATTGCAGACACATAGGAGCAGTAAGTTTGGAGATATTACAGAAACAGTAAAAGGAATTTCTGCAGAAGAAATTGGAAAATTATGGCTTCCTGTTCCGGGAGATTTCCTCCACTATTTTTAGAAAAGGAGTACATTGGACAACTCCATTTGAAGATATCTATCTATATATCCAATAATATCCAAAATATTCCAAGTTTTTAAAATTAGGGTTTCTGTGACAAACCCTAGATCAGCTAGCTCCGGAACCAGGACGAACACCTCAAATTGGTAAGATCTAATCCTTTGCTATTTTCATTTGAGGTTGTAATTTCAAAGTGATCTATCACATCATCTTGATGATAAGATTGGTGAAGTTGACAACTTCCAACCATAGAAGTATTTGATCTCTCTAAAGAAAATGGATTGGACACCTACATGAGTATAGAGGTTCCAGTTTCAGAGGGAGATGAGGTTAGAAGCCTTACACAAGAAGAACTTGGTCAAGGCCAAGAAGATCATGGTTGATTCAGTCACAAATCAACTTGTACTACAAGTATCTTCCATAAAGACACCGAATATTTTTGATTCCTTGACCAAGATATTTGAAGGGAAGAACATACATCAGAAGATGACCTTAAGAAACTAGTTAAAGAACGTGAAGATCCAGAATGCAGAGACCATCTAGTCACAAGGGTCTCTCAAATCAAAGAACAACTTGAAGTAGTAAAATAAAAGGTGAAGAATGTAGAAGTGGTGATAGTCACCTTGAATGGCCTCCCAGGATCGTGGGATTCATTCATTCAAGGGATGTGTGCTAGAAGAAAGAGATTAATCCAAAGAGGATACCTCAATCAATGAGGAATATGAAGATCTCAACTCTTGAAGAGCTTATTATCCACCTCAGCATTTGGATAAGAAACAATGCTATCATGAATGAAGAAGATGATGAAGCTGAAGACTCAAGAAGGAGTATACCCATGAAAAAAATAAAGATAAGTATTCAATTGTCATTTCATAATATTGTTTTGTTATGCATTTGTTTATATTCAGTTGATGTATCATGCATGATAGGATGTTTTCATTAACAACAGTATACTACTAATATGCATGTGATGGGTAAGTAGCTCATGGTGCTATACAACTCTCCATCACTACTTATCTAGAATGAAACCTCTTTGCTGACATATTGGATTAGTGTACAATCTCAATGTTGTCCTAGTAGAGATGGAAGGCATCTAGAAAGTTTCAGTGAGATATGGATGAATGTTGTATTGGCTAAAGTAGTTGCATGATCATATATTTATTCATAAGTATTTGTCAGTATGAATATTCCTTATGAAATGTTCTAACCATACAGATGCATTTGAATTGTAGGAAAGATCGCATACATAATCACCTACAAGCAAACAAGAATGAAGACTTGTTCCGAAGAATAAGTGATGATAGTTCAAAGACAAAGAATAATATGACGAATATAGCAACATCATTGATACAAAACCTTCCAGCCATGAAGAAGTAACCAAGAAGAAATGGAAGACTAGTTCAAGAAGAATGATGTCCAGGATGCAGTATCAATACGTGAAGAGAAGTTCGTAGCTCCATCATGCAGTAGTTGGAAACATTGTGGGATACAAAGAAAGATTTGTAGCACGAGGCTTCTCATGAAAAGAAGGCATAGACTACGAAGAAACATTAACAGCTATTAGAAGTAAAGTCACATGACATGCATAATCATGTGTGCAAATGAAAGAAGGCCTTGTACGAGTTCAGAAGACACCCATGGGATAACACATACATGATGAGATTGATGAATATCGTAACCTTTGCTACAAGGTTGATAAAGGATGACAAGCTCTCAGATGGATGTGATAAGAACTTTTGAAAAATTTCAAAATAGAGGATCTTGGTATCCAATGTTCCTAGATGGATATTACTTGTCACTCCAGTACAAAATGGTTCAGTGCATAGAGTACGGAATACATAGGGAGTATGATGCTCCGCTTCAAAGGGAGTGACTGCAAAGGATCCTGAGGTTCGACATGGTGGATAGATTACTGATGACTCTAGGCTTTACTGAGAGTAAAGTAGATTCCAACCTTTGCTTCAAGGTTGAAGGTGGAAGACCAGTGATGCTCTTGTTATGTGTCGATGCACTATTTTCTAGGCATGGAGGTGTGGAAAAGGGAAGCATGCAGTAGAGATACTGAATAGGTTTAGGATGACAGACTACATGACCACACCTATGGCATCAAACATGAAGCTATTGAGTGATGCTTCATCAGAGATAGTTGATGCTATGATGTATCATCAGATGATTGGGTCCTTGATGTACTTGATGAACACAAGACCAGATATTTGCTTTGCTTTGAACACCTTGAGCCAGTTCCTGACAGATCCAAGAGATGTTCACTTGATTGCTGCAAAGCATATTCTGAGGTACCTGAAGGGTACAGTTGATTATGGCCTCAAGTACGATGCGAATCAAAAGATTAACCTAGAGGGTTATGTTGATTCATATTGGGAAGGCAATGCCATTGATAGGAAGAGCACTTCAGGATGTTGCTTCAGTATGGGATTAGGTGTGATCTCTTGGTTTAGCAGGAAGCAATCCTGTGTGGCACTGAGTACAACTGAAGCAGAGTATGTCGTAGCTTGTTCAACTAGTTGTGAGGTAGTATGGCTACGGAAGCTACTGTCTGATATATTTGATCTCTAGTTGGATGCTACTTGTATACATTGTGACAACCAAATTTGTGTGAAGTTGTCAGAGAATCTAGTGTTCCATGACAAGTCGAAGCATATCGAGATCAAGTATCACTATATCAGGGATATGGTGTAGAGAGGAGCAGTGAAGCTCTAGTATGTTGCGACAGAGGAATAGATAGCTGATGTATTGATGAAGCCATTGGCTAGGCTAAAGTTTGAGTACTTTAGGGAGAATCTTGGTGTTCTCCAGATCGAGGTTTCCTCCAAGAGAAAGTGATGAGATCCATAGCCATTCTGACATGGTGAGAGGATTGGTTCCTTCCATGGTCAGATGTAAGGGCTGAGCCATTCTGTCATGGTGATAGGGTTTCTCCCTTCCATGTCAGATATGAGTGTTGGCCATTCTGTTGAGTAGGATAGATGTAAGGGAAATTACCATTCTAGGAATGGAGTCAGTTACCAAGAACACTCAGTTTAGGACTAAGTAGCCATTCTGATGTGATAGAGGGATGTGTTCCCACTTGATCAGATGTAAGGGCTGAACCATTCTGTCATGGCTAAAGGATTAATTTCCTTCCATGTTAGATGTGAGTGTTGGCCATTTCGACGAGTAGGTCAGATGTAAGGGCAACTACCATTCTCTAGGAGAATGGAGGCACCTGGTCAGTTACCAGGTAGCTCAGTCGAGGAGGATTGGGGGCCATTCTGATATGACTATAGGATTGGTTCCTACAAGATCATATGTGAGTGCAAGCCCTTCCATCACAATGAGCAGGATGTGTTCCCACCTGGATGGATGTAAGTGCAGGCCCTTTCATCACTGTGAGCAGGATGTGTTCCTTCCTAGATGAATGTAAGTGTAGAAATATCTCATCATTGTGAGTGGGATGTGTTCTAGCCTAGATGGGAGTCTTTCATCATTGTGAGCAGGATGTATTCTAGCCTAGATGAAAGTGGAAAAATCTTCCATCATTGTGAGTAGGATGTGTTCCATCCTGGATGGAAGTACATAACTCTTCCATCATTGTGAGTAGGATGTGTTCCAGCCTGGATGGATGTGAGTTCTGTGCCTTTCTGATGAGTAGGTTAGATGTAAGTGATGAAGCCTTTTCACAGATGTTAGTGATGTGATGTCCTATCATGCTGGTGAATGTGAGTGATGGGCCTTTCTGATGTGATTATAGGATTGGTTCCTATATGATCAGATGTGAGTGCTGGGCGTGCCTTTCTGACAAGTAGGTCAGATGTAAGTGCTAGGAGAAGACCTACATGATGGCTAGGCCTACAACCAGCATGAAAAAGGGCTCTCTCTGTAGAACTTCCTGTGAAGCGAATAATCATGAGATAGCACCTGTGGTATTGATCCAGATAGAGTGAGGATCTAGATCCAGTAGTGATGATCCAGATTAAGTGATGATCCAGATCTAGAGATGATGCTCTAGAGATGATCTAGATCAAGTGAGAATCTAGATCCAGTAATGATGATCTAGCAGTGATGATTCAGATCGAGTGATGATCCATATCCAGAGATGATGCTCCAAAGATGATCCAGATCGAGTGATGATCCAGATCCATAGATGATGCTCCAGAGATGATCCAGATCGAGTGGTGATCCAAATCCAGTAGTGATGATCCAGATCGAGTGATGATCTAGATCCGATGATGATGTCCAGTGATGATCCAGATCCAGTAATGATCTAGATTCAATGATGATGATCTAGAACAAGTGATGATCTAGATCCAAATGAAGATGACTTACAGATGAAGATGACTTGAATATGAAGATGACTTTGAAAATTATGAAGACCTGACGATGACCCAGATGATATAGAGAAGAAGACTTGTGTTGATAAATTGTGTCAAGAGAATACCTTCCTAGTTAAGAGGGAGTGTTGATGTAATTGTAACTTCGGAATGTATTCACTTGTATCTCTTATCTATTATAACCCGATGTTCATTCCAGGAGGTATTATAATGTATTTGAGTCATGTCATACCCTGATGTTTATTCCGGGAAGTTTCTATAATGAGAAAGTCATGTTAAGTCATTGTGGGTAACCCTCCTATTGGTCAAGGGTTAAAGTCCCCATAGGTGTGGGGCCCTTGGGTTATTAGACTATCCTAGTGAATTCGACCCTAGGTGAGTCATTGTAAGTCAGGGCAATAGTCCCCACCATTGTGTTACCCTCCTATTGGTCAAAGGAGGCAAAGTCCCCACAAGTGGTGGGGCACTAGGGTTATTAGACACTCCTAGAGATGTCAGCTCTAGTAAGTAATTGTTAAGTGAGGCTGACATGTTGGAGTGCACTTCAAGTGAATGGAAGAATATAAATAGAGAGTGAGCCTCTCTATTTATATCACTTGCAACACTCACACTCACTCATTGGGGAGCATGAGTGAGAGAGGAGAAGCTCTTTCAGTGTGAGAGAGAGAGACTACTTCTGTTGGGAGATCATCTTACTATTTTGGGATTTTACTGTTTTGGTGTTGATTCTATCTCTGAAGAAGTTGCGAGGTTTTCTCCTTTATGGTTTCCCCGAGGAAAACTCTTTGTGTCTCTTGTCTCTTGTGATGTGATTATGTTTTATTGTTGTGATTGTTATTCTCTCAGTTAAAATATCCTAAGATCATAATGCTAGCTTATATGATGAAAAACTAACAATAATGTCCACCGACACATCAGCCTGGGAACATTCAAATCCTACGAAGATACATTCACAAAATATCTTCAAGTGGAGATGGATGAGGACATACCCGCTTATTCCACTGACCATAGATTGGAAGAACAGCTCAAGAGTGTACACAAGTCTTTAAAGGAGTTAAACCTCAAGAATCAAGAGATCTAGTGCACAAAGTGCTCGATGGCCGGACACTCCAAAGACAACTGTCGACAGGAATACAGTCGACAGGACGTTCGATTCATGCAGACAAAATATTTTTGTGAAATTTGCCAGGAACATGGGGACCACTCAACAAAATACTGCCCGTTCAACATGAAGAATAGCAAGGCATCCTGGTGTGCAATCTGCAAAACCAAAAATCATAACACGGCTGACTACCATTTGAACCTGAAGAACTGAAAAAATTATCATGCAGTCTACCAAACCAATGTAGTTGTGCAAACTAATGAGAAATTTTTTTTACCAAACAATCAGAATGGTCAGAGATATGACAACCAACAATACAAGCGTCGGTACGATAATCGACATGGAGGCTATGGAGGAAGAGGTTGACTCTCGCGGAATCGCGACAATGGACCGTGTCAACCCATCAAGTGCTTTACATGTTATAAAGAGGAACATCAATATGCAGACTGTCCATATAAAGACAGAACTGACCTCAAATTTTGTACTCATTATGGAGTAGGGGATCACTCCCTAGAGGATTTCCCTACCATGTTGGAAAAAATAAATACAAAGAAAAATGTTAATGTCTTGTCGTGTCAACAAAAAAATGATGTAATAAACTCAAAAAATTTGCATATTGTAACTCGACAAGGAACAAAAATAGGCAGTGATAACCCAAGAATCAGCAAAATAAAAGAGAAAAATGTCTATCCTGATCCACTGAAAGAAAAACAAACATACAAAGAAGCAACCAATGTATTCAAAGAATTTGCACAACAAGAACAAGATCACGACAATCGACATAACACAATAAATGAATTCATCCAGATCATACAAAAAGACAACTCAGTATCTCAGTTCATCGATTTGCTATATGAAAAGAAATATAACAAGTCTGAAAAATAAACAAAGAACATCTACAGCTTAAATAAAAAAGACAAAGGTGATGCCGACCTACTTGTCAGCCTGGAAATCAAAGGATACCATGTCCGACAAGTAGTGCTTGGCTTTGGCTCGCAAGTAAACATCATGACTCGTGACACTTGGGTACAAATGGGCAGACCTCGACTGCATTAGTCAAGCATATACCTGAAACTAGCCAACTAGAGCCTAATTGAACCTATTGGAGTCTGGAAAAATGTTGACACAACTATAAAAGGAATCTCAACCAAGGTCGACTTCGAAATCATTGACCCGAAGGAATGATCTAGTTCCTTCCCAGCGTTAGTAGGTTGACCTTGGGGTAGAAATATGAAAGCATCGATATCCCTGTACAAAGAGAGGATCAAACTAAAAGGAAATGGAAAAAAGGTCATTGTACCTATTCACCCATCTCAAGGAGAACCTTGGCCTGAACCTATCGATGAAGAAGTCGACGTCCAACAACTCTACTAGATTCAAAACAATGCAGATTATACAGAACCGAATATCCATGGAGAACTTGATTTAGGCAACCAAGACTTAGTTGGTTATAATTCAGACATAGAATTATATGATTGGGAGATCGAGAACTATGAAACACAACCAAGAGGGTGTTGGACTATACAAAAAGTGCAGAAAAAGACCACCCAACAGTGCTTCATAGTGTCCATTGTCCCAAAAATATTTGAGAAAAAAATTAGGGAATACCCTACCTTACAACCTACCAATGTAAATACTACACAAATACCAAGATACAAGGAAAGGGAATCACCAGTCATGCACGTAGAACAAGTTTCGAAAAATATTGGTGAACATGGCCAACTTCAAATCCTAGTAGAAACTTTTATAGGACAAGCTTCTAGATGGTGGGATACACATTAAACAAGACTGCAAACCTGGACAACAAATTCCACTTACTTTGTCAAAAGGTTTGGAGGAAAGAAGTAACCCAAAAATCTTAGACACCTGTATTCACTCAAGGACAGAACCCAGAAGATCATATTAAAACCTATGAAAAAGAGTGGAGAAGACTTGGATACAAGGATGAACGAGCATGGCCACACCTGTTCCCGTCAACCCTCACCGACTTACCAAACAAATGCTATAATATGGAAGAATCTAGAGGTGAAACATTCCTATGGCATGAACTCAGGGAAAATTTTATTAAAGTTTTCAACTTTATACCACAAAACGAAAACTTGGTCGAAACAACAAAACAAATTAAAGAATTTATACAGCTGACTGAAAACAAAACCTTAAAAGATAACCGATAGACAATGAAATGTAACAATATACAAATGAGGACAAAACCATAGTCAATAAGACTACAGTTAGAAAATGAAAATACAGAAGGGAAAAGCTTTAGATGGAAATCAAACCATGTCGAAACGACTAAACCTATCTGTACAATCCTTAAAAAGGAAACAACCGACAAATAGGACACCGACAGAATGATTGCAACCGACTTCCCTGTTACATTCTCACAGTTTTAGGAAGAAAGTCAAGCAATCAATGAAGACAAAGCACTAGAATGGCTAGATGCTAAAATCAAAACTAGGGAATTCGACATCTTAAATGATGATCGACCAAAAATGGCAAAGATTGGTGACTGTTGGAGTGAAGAGCAGACTACAGAGATAGTGAACTTATTAAAAGAGTTCCAAGATGCATTTGCTAGAGATTATAAAGACCTTAAAGGCTTAGTCCATGAAATGGGAGAAATGAAGATTGATACTAAACCTGATGTTCAACCTGTGAAGAAAAGGTCGTATAAACTAGCTCACAAATACAAGGAGATAATAAAAAAGGAAATCGATAACATGCTTGTAGTAGGCATCATCTATCCCATCGACCAATCAGAATGGGAAATTCCAATGGTTGTACAGCCTAAGAAACATGATCTGACCAAACTAAGAATTTGTGTCGACTTCAAAGAACTAAATAAAGTCACACTGACAGACCCATTTCTGACTCCTTATGCAAATGAAATCTTAAATGAAGTTGCAGGACATGAGGGCTACTCATTTACAGATATATTTTTAGGTTATAACCAAGTGCCAATAGCTAAAGAAGACCAGAAGAAGACAACCTTTGTGTGTGAATTTGGCTCATTTTCTTACAAGGTTATGCCTTTTGGATTAAAAAATGCACCTACAGTATTTTCTAGAATTGTTTTCAAAACATTTCAGGAATATATTTACAAGACCATGGCAGTATACTTTGATGATTGGACAATATACTCTATGTTGAAAGATCATTGTAAATGGATTAGACTTATGTTGTAGAGATGTCAACAAATCCAACTATCCCTGAACATCAAGAAATGCATATTTGTGACCCCCATAGGGATATTATTAGGGTACATTGCCTGTAAGGAAGGCATTAAGGTTGACTTTGCAAAGATCAAAATTATCCTCCACCTAAAACCACCAGTAAACCCAAAACAAGTCAGGGTGTTACTTGGCCACATAGGCTATTACAAAAAATTCATAAGATATTACTCAGATATGACCTACCCTCTTAAAGAACTATTAGGGGAAGATCAAGAGTTCACCTAGACAGAGGAGTGCCACATATCATTCGAAAAACTAGAAAGAAAACTAGTTGAAGCACCAATCTTAAGGTTTCCAAACTGGTCGATAAAATTCCATGTTCATATTGATGCATCAGGCCTAGCAATAGGAGCAATCTTAACCCAACCAAGAGATGATGGAATGGATTATCCTATAGTTTACAGTAGCAGAAAATTAAAAAAGGCTGAGAGGAATTATTCAACAATAGAGAGAGAAGCCCTAGGAATGGTCTTTGCACTACAAAAATATCGACATTATCTCTTAGCTAACCCATTTATATTCTATACAGACCATCAGGCACTTAAGTATCTCATTAGTAAACCACTACATCATGGATGCATCTGAAAATGGCTACTTCTCTTTCAAGAATTTGAATTCAAAGTCGTCATCCAACCAGGCAAGTTAAATGTCTATCCCAACCATTTATCCCGAATCGACATAGGAGAAGAACCGATAGGAGTCAACAATGACTTACCTGATGCACATTTATTTCGGATAGAAGCGGTCCCAATAGAATGAGAAGAAATAGCCCAGTTCTTGAAAGATGGACATGCACCAGAAGGAATGAGTACAAACAAAAAGCAGATCTTAGCTATGAAGGTTGCACCATACATTCTTATAAATGGATTTTTATACAAAATGGGATTAGATGACATCCTCAGAAGGTGTGTACTAGAACACAAACGAGACAATATTATGCATGAAGCACACTATGGACCTGCAGGAGGACATTTCCAGGCAGACACAATTGCAAAGAAAATCCAACAGTCAGGGTTATGGTGGCTGACACTCCACAGAGATTGCAAAAAATTTGTTAGTCGATGTGACAGATGTCAACGAATAGGTCGACCCCTGCCTAGCATAGAAATTCCTTTGATATCAGTAAACCCAAGTTTGACATTTGAAATCTGGGCCATAGACTTCATAGGACCATTTCCTATACTAGCAAAAAGGATAGGTCCAAGGTATATTATAACAGCAGTTGAATATGTCACTGAATGGGCAGAGGATAAACCAATCAACACATGTTCTAGTGAGATAGCTGCTAAGTTTATCTATGAGAATATCATCACTATATTTGGATATCCACTAACTCTAATTAGTTACCAGGGAACACACTTCATTAATAGAACTATCAAAACCCTAATCGACCAGTTCCAAGTCGACCATCGTCGGAGCATAGCATACCATCCTCAGTCAAATGGAGCAATTGAAGCATTTAATAAAACATTAACAAGAGGACTAACAAAAATATGTAATGTTGATAAGGACAATTGGGATGAGAAAATACCTGCAGTATTATGGGCATACAGAACAACATATAAATGCTCGACTGACCAAACTCCTTTTCGACTAGTCTATGGACAAGAAGCAGTAGTTCCACTACACTTCTGACAAGATATACCTATCATCGTAGAGATCCTACATGTCGATTTTGATCAAGGAAGAAAGGACTGACTATTGCAACTAAGCAAACTCAAAGAGCACCGACTAATGGCAATACAACATCAAGAAATATAGAAACAACAATAGAAAGCATGACACGACTGAAACATCAAGAACAAAAACTTGTCGGTAGGAGACCTTGATTTACTATACAATAGTTGAGTAAAAGGTAAACCTAAAAACCCCCATATAGAATGGATAGGACCCTACGTTGTCGAATAGATACATACTAACAGATCAGTCTGACTAAAGACGTTACATGGCATAGTATTTCGGAAACTCATTAATGGAGCTTGACTAAAACACTACAGAAACTAGAAATAAACCTAAAAAAAAAAATTAATAAAAAAATAAAAAAATAAATCATATAAATACCATAACCATAAACCAAAAGCTATAAAAAAACTTAAAAAGCCAAAAGCAAAAAAAATACCGTACATACAGAAAAATACGACAGGAAATTACCATTTCGACAACCGACATCATGCCCATCAACATAACACCATCGACCATTTTTAGTGACCGACCACTTCCATCGACCATTCTCATAATCGACATCGATCGGCGACCTCGATAGTCCCATCGCTCATTCATGACATCAAGCACCGAAAGCAATTTTCCATTAACGCACACTCAAGTGTTCTAGCTAGAACATCACATCTTCCATTAATAAAGCCATTGATGTACACATCCATAGCATCACCTATAAATACTAGACCGCTGAAGGATCATTCACCGCAATTCATACAGGGAGAGCATCAGAGCATCCAATCGACTTAAAGCTGAGAAACCCTTAGTGAAATAGACCACCAAATTGACACAATGGCACCCAAACAAACTAGAGCCTTGACCAAAGCCAAGGAACTACAGGCTGTGGATACACCTTTAGTCTACAGGCTGAAAAACATTAAGAATGCCAAGGTACAGGAAGGCTCATGGAAAAAACTATGGGCCAAGATGCAAGAAAGGGCTTATGTTAACAAGAAGCCCACTCAAGCTGTAGAGAAAATCAAATACAGCACTATATTCAACTATGGCAATGCACCACTCATGGCCAGCTTTGGTGGCATGAAGGAAACTACTGTAAAATTCATCATAAGCCGGTACCACAATGGTCGGTTCTACTTCGACCAACTAGTCGAGATCTCTAGAGAAGTCATCTCCAAGCTAATCAGTCTCTCAAATGAAGGAAACCCAGTACCAGTCGGTATTAAAGAAGTACTAGTCGAAGAGTTAACTAGGTCGACTTCGAGAAAGAACTCAAAGGGGTTGATGATTAGCCAAATCACAACCCGAATGCCATAGATTGTGGCCAAAATAATAGCAATAAAACTCACCCTAGAAAGTCAAGGCAGCGACCTCAAGTTAGACATGTTAGAAGCTATCGACACCATTACGACAGATGGAAGGATATACAGATGGGATGAATATGTCGCCGACATAGTCAAGACCATCTGTGAAAGATGCTAAGAAATGGGGGGATCATCAAGTTCCCCTCCCTAATCTTATGGATAGTCATGTAGTATATCTACCTAGAGGGGAATCCAATCTTTTAGGAACCATTGAGATTCCACATGTGGATATTCAAACCATTCTTCCAGAGAGGAACCTTGTAGGAGGTTGAGAACAGGAAAGTGCTGTTGGAGAAATGGCTTCAACATCTCAAAGTTCACATGAATAGATGGAGGGTGCCTCAAAACATTCGAAGAAATCTACTGATGAATTCCAACATCTAGCTAGAACTTGACCATACCTCAATGTGGTACATGCAGGGCGATGACTCAAATGCCAAAGCCCTCGACTACTATCCATCAGTCAAACAGATCTTTTGGGAACTATATCGACAGGATAAAACCAAAATGCCAGTACCAATAGCAGTAAAGAAGATCGACTTCTCGATCAAGGAGCCACTCATCGACCAAGAAAAAGAGGAATACTGTGAGCTCAACCTCTATATCAGCACCTTTGTGTCAGAGGAGACACCAGTCAAACACACTGGCTGACTTCAAATCATTATCAAGCCTCCGAAATCATAGAGGAAAGAACCACATCTAGGTGAAACCTAGCCAGAGCAAAAAGTAATTACTCTGGCTGTAGAAAGTGTCATCCTGACCCAGGGTCCAAGGGGAGAGACAGAGCCAAAAAACCCAAAGTAAGTTGTCACAAAAAGCATCATTAGAAAATTGTCAAAAGAGATAGTTGCAGCCAGGAAGAAGCTCAAGACACAAAAACAACAACAAGGAAAAGGTAAGCATAAGATTATCCTTGCAGACTCATCAGAAGACAAGGAGAAACTGGCAGCCATATCCCTCGACATCATAGAGGATGCTGCAGCAAATAAGGTGTCGGTCAAAGCCTAGTTCCAAATATTCATTGAAGCAGGAGCCCTAGTGTTGAAATATTGTAACTTTGAAGAATATTCTATATGTATCTTTTGTGGTATCCAAGGGTCCTATCGGGAGAACCACTTGTATTACTTTGTATCCCAATGCTTCTAATCAAATGAACTAATAAGAGTCATGAGGTAGTCCCCTCTAATTGTAAAGGTGGGTCATTAGCACCCTAGTGTGGTTACTTGAGCCTACATGTGTAACTCGAGCCTACATGATTAACTCGAGCCTACATGTCAGATGAGTTAATTAAAGTGAATGGATGAATATAAATAGAGGTGTGGTGCTCCTGATTGAGACACACACACTCTCACTTGTAGCGCATTAGTGGAGAAGAGAAGAGTAGCAGGAGAAGGAGGAGGATCAGGCTTTGATCTCCTTGCTAGTTTTATCTTTTATATTTTGGGGCATCTATATTGAGGAATCTTTTGCTGGGTTTGTTTCCCTTTAGGGTTTTCCCAAGATAAATCTTTTTGTTCCTTTTGTATGGTTGTGCTTACCTATCTTTCAGTGATCCTGTTTATATGCTTTTGTTATGAAAATGAAATAAAATACTGATGTTTTAGCTAAGTATATAAAAATTCAACATGGTATTAGAGACACCCTAAAAGAAGACATTGTGTAGCTATAGAATCTAGGGCTTCTTAATTTTTGGTTCTCTCTCCACAATCGATCAACAAAAGAAGGCTAGGTTGACTCTCCATTGAAGGGCGCATCTTTTTGTCGAAGCAGAATTCGATTCTGAGCATTTTTAGTTTTCGGTGTGGAAAATTAGGGCTTCTTGCAGAAGAGGAATTTCTGAGTGAGCATGACATAGGATTTATCTCCCCATAAAAATCAAATTTTAGAGACTTGGATCAAGATTTTTGGTTGGGTGAAACTCCGGGAAAGTCAAAACCTAGTTTGACCTCGAGCTAGAAAAACCCTAAATACTAAAACTGCTCAGTTTTGGTACATTCGCTATATCCCAATATTGGAGAAGGTTCAAGAGCTAAAAATTGTATATACTGAAGAAACAATCCTGATGTACATTGTGTCCAAAATTCCACCTCAAATTTGCTATATTGTGGGAGATACGGTCCCTCCAAGTTAGGGTTCGATCCTCTTCCAAAATTCATCCCTAAACAGTCCACCTATGGAGACTTTCTATAGCTTGGGCTATAGAGGTCCAAATAAAATTATGGAAGATGTTCCAGAAATAGCACAAACTGTACTTTCTATGGTATGAATTTCAGAACTAGAATATGAAACAATGACACGTGGCATGCCGTACAACATCGCTGTTCTGAACAGTCCTGTAATAGGTCACCTTGGGAAAAGGATAATAAATCCCAATTGGTGAAACCTATGGTGTTGGAACAAGCACATGTGATTTTACCTTAGTAATAAATTTTAGATATATCATAGAAATAGTGACAGGCATTTCTTCAGAAGAAATTGGAAAACTAGGGCTTCCTGTTCTGGGAGCTTCCGTCCACTATTTTCAGAAAAGGAGTACATTGGATAGCTCCATTTGAAGATATATATCTTTCTATCCAATCATATCTGAAATATTCTAAGTTTTGAAAATTAGGGTTTCTCTGGCAAACCCTAGATCAGCTCTGGAAGCAGGACAGACACCTCAAATCGGTAAGATCTAATCTTTTGCTGTTTGCATTTGAGGTTCTCATTTCAAAGTGATCTATCACATCAACGTATTGATAAGCTTAGTGAATTTGACAAATTCCAAGCATGGAAGTATTTTATCTATCTGAAGAAAATGAATTGGACACCTACATGAGTAGAGAGGTTCCAGTTCTAGAGGGAGATGAGCCTCAAAGCCTTGCACTAAAAGAACTTGGTCAAGGCCAAGAAGATCATTGTTGATTCAGTCACAGATCAACTTGTACCACAAGTGTCTTCCCTAAAGACACTAAAAGAGATGTTTGATTCCTTAACCAAGCTATTTGAAGGAAAGAACATACATCATAAGATGACCTTAAGAAATAGGTAAAAGAAGAAGTGAAGAATGTAGAAGTGGTGATAGCCACCTTGAATGGCCTCCCAGGATCATGGGATTCATTCATGAGAAGAATGTATGCCAGAAGGAAGTGATTACTTTCAGCTCGACTCATAAGAAGAGAAGAAGAAGATGGGAGCAATCGAAGATCAAGCTCTCACCATTCAAAGAAGATCCCTTAAGAGATGAGGAATATGAAGAACTCAATTCTTGAAGAACCTCTTATTCATCTTATCATTTGGATAAGAAATGATGATTTCATGAATGAAGAAGATGATAAAGTAGAATGATCAAGATGGATTCTACCCACGAAACGAATAAAAGATAAGTATTCAATTGTCATTGCATGATATTGTTTTGTTATGCATTTGATTATATTTAGTTGATGTGTTATGCATGATAGACTGTTTGCATTAATGACAGTATAGTACTGATATGCATGTGATCGGTAAGTAGCTCATGGTGCTATACATCTCTCCATTACTACTTATCTAGAATGAAATCTCTTTGCTGACATATTGGATTAGTGCACAAATCTCAATGATGTCATGGTAGAGATGGAAGGCATCTAGAAAGTTTCTGTGAGATATGGATGAATGTTGTATTGGCTAAACAGTTGCATGACGCATAATAATTTTTCATTATGCATATGTTTTATGAAATAGTTCTAACCATGCAACTGGTGCATTTGAATTGTAGGAAAAGTCCTGTACAACCTCCTACAAGAAAAGAAGGATGAGACTTGTTCCAAAGAACAAGTGATGACAATTCAAGATTCACTCCAATAAACATGAATCTGAAGCTCCCAGGGTAAGAGACACCATGACAGAAGAAAGAGATTCAGAAAGTGGTAGATCCACCTCTAAGGATGAATACTACCATGGGTACGAGAGATAACTCAAGATGAAGAAAAGAATGCTATGAAAGAAGTTATGATCAAAGAATAATAGTTGATCATGGGGAATGATGTATATGATATGATTTTGAGACATAAAGGGAAGTACGTATGGATCTACAAGAACAAGTGTACAAAGCAAGGTTCGTGATTTGCCTTAGAAAGAATAGACTATGACATGACATACTCTATTGACTAGTATATATCAAGCATAGAACCACCTGTATAGAATGAAAAAGGAAAATGATATTCCACTTCAGGAGGAGTGACTACAGAATATATCTGAGTTCGACATGGTACGACATGATGGATAGCTTCGTGATGGATTGAGACTTTACCAAGAGTAAAGTGGGTTCCAACCTTCAAGGCTAAATGCAGAAGACTAGGATATGTTGATGACCTGACAAGGAGAACTCATGGAAGATGTTATGATGAAAGAATACTAGAATGATGTATGGGATATAGTTCCCAAACCAGAAGGAAGGAGTATTGTATCCTCCAAATGGATATACAAAATAAAGCATGCAGCTGATGAAAGTATCGAGAAGTATAAAGCAAGATTTGTGGCCAGAGGTTTCTATCAGAAATAGGGAATTAATTTTGAAAAGACACTTACTCCAGGAAGCAAGGTACACTTCCTTTAGAACTATCATGGTAGTTTCTTCCATGATGAAGTAAAGACAAGCCTCCCTTAATGGTATGATTGAGAAAGAGTTTTACAAGGATTTGAAGTTGAAGACAGATGGAATCATATATTCAAGTTGAAGAAGGCCCTCTATGGCCCGAAGCAAGCTCCAAGAGCTTGGTATGGAAGAATAGATAGTTTCCTGTCAATTATGGGCTTTACCAACCTTTATCTCAAGGTTGTAGAAGATGAACTTGTCATCCTGTTATTATATGTGGATGACTTATTCTTGACAGGGAATGAGAAACAAATCATGGAAAGCAAGAAGAAACTAGCAGAATAATTTGAGATGAAAGACCTTGGGTTAATGCATTATTCCTAGGTCTAGAAGTATGGCAATGTTCAGAATGAATCTTTCTCAACCAGGGAAAGTATGCGGTACAGATATTGAAGAGATTCAATATGTTGGAATGAAAATTCATGGCCACACCCATGGACTCCAACTTGAAGCTGTTAGATGATGACTCACCAGAGTTAGTGGATGTGACTCATTACAGACAGATCATTGGGTCATTGATGTACTTAACAAATACCAGACCAGACATTTGTTTTGCTGTGAACACCTTAAGTCAATATCTTGTTCAACCAAGACGGGTTCACCTAGTAGCTGCAAAACATGTGATGAGATATCTGAAAGGGACTATTTTGGTCTATACTATGATGGAAACCATGACTACAGATTGTATGGCTAGACAGATGCAGATTGAGATGGAAGTATCTTAGACAGGAAAAGCACATTAGGTAGATGCTTTTGTTTGGGGTCTGCTATGAGTTCATGGTTTAGCAGGAAACAATCCAATGTTTCTCTTAGCACAGATGAAGCAGAATACATAGCAGATTGCTCTACTAAGTTGTGAATCCATATGGCCTCAAAAGCTGATATCAGGTCTCTTTAACTTGAATATGGATACTACAATGATTCTATGTGATAACCAAAGTTGTGATGACAGAGAACCCTGTGTTCCATTGTAACACATATAAATCTAGTATTTCTACATACGAGATAAGATGCATACTGAAGATATAGATGATGTTTCAGTATTTATATACTATAGATGCAGATGATGGTGACTTCGTATTTCTATACTAAATATAGAGATGATGATGCTTTCAGTATTTCTATACTGAAGATAGAGATGATGATGCTTTGAGTATTTTTATACTGAAGATATAGATGATGATGCTTTTAGTATTCAGACACTAGAGATACAGATGGTGATAGTTCAGTATTCACATACTGAAGATGTAGATGATGATGGTTTAGATGCTGATGTGTCGATGAAAGCTCTATCCCAAGTAAAGTTTGAACACTTTTGAGGCAAGCTTGGTGTGGTTCTAAAATACCTTCCTCGAAAGGAGGAGTAGTGATGTTGCAGTGAGATTGTATCATCCCTGGGCATCTGCCATAAAGTGATCTAGTGACCTCAGTCCTCGAGAATCAAGAGGGATTGTACCATCCTGGGACATCTATCCAAAATAGATCTGGTGACTTCGGTCCTTGAGAATGTAGTGGGATTGCATCATCCCTGAACTTCGGTTCAAAATGTATCCAGAAGTATTGCCCCTCTATTGTACAGGATTATGCACCTAATAACCATAGGTCTGGGGTTACCAACATACTCAAACACTTGCAGACAATTGACTTGTAAAGTGCAGAATAGGAAATAGGAAGATGAGAAGGACTTACATGATTAAACGAAGGTCGATCCTTGCTTATCTTCTTCCTCTCTGCTCCACTTCCAAAGTCTTCAGGATTGCTGCTCCTTCACCTGTCAAGAAACACTCTTCCAGATACAAGATGATTCAAATATATGTAAGCAGGTTAGGCAAATCATATATCATATAGAAATATAAACATTTACCAATCTACAAGATATGAAACACATATGGAAGAAGTAATCTCTTTATTATCAATAATGGAAAGAGTTAAGGTTACAACCCAATGTCTGAGACAAGGACTCCTCTGTCACCAAAGAATTCTGAGTTTCACTGCTCCAAAGATTTCTGTAGACAATCCACCAGCATAACTTTGCTCTTCAAGTGTTACCCCCAAACACCCTCCCCAAGGCCTGTATTTATATGGGTGAAATAAGGCAGTTCTCGAAGGTTAGGGAGGTTATAGCAGTTAAGAAGATTAAGTTAAATGACTTAACTAATCTCTCATTAGCACGTGTTTTTATGATTTAATGTTGAGAGACACTTTTGCGGGTCTGTAGTAGAGCAACCCGCGAGTGATTCGCGACTATGTATAAGTGCAACCCATGAATACAAGGATTCGTGACTTGCTGTATAGGAGACTCGTGAATGATGCGCGAGTTGTCGGTCAAGAGAGTCGTGAATACATCTCAACATGGCAAAATGGCAAAGTAATCAGCTGAATATAAAGGGAATGTACTTCATCATAAGCCACGGTATAGTGAATATGGGAAAACCTCTATCCATAAGTGTCCTTTTGTGTGCCGACATGACGGATATCAACACTCGAATGGAGAGGTGCCATTCAGGTGTATAATAGATGCCCCCTAATGTGTGAGGTCAGAGGGGAACGATGGCCGAAATACATTATAATTTTTAACTCTGGAGAAACTCAAAAATCCAGTGGAGCAGAAGGAGTACCTGAAACAAATACATAATAATGTCATATACAAAGTTACATCTGAGGATGCTATGTTCAATTTACTGGAACACTAGCTCCTTTACAATATTTGAGTACATCATATGATACGGGTAGAAACCACGTATATTACAAAGGTGGATCAAAGCCACAATACAATAATGATGAGTCTTCAAAGATCTGGAAGCTGGATATAGAAATGGAACATAGTCTTGCGCAACTTAGTTCATGAGTGAGGAACTAAGGTCTTCATAAAGGATCCCAAAGAACTAGTACAATCCAAGCCATGTGAATAAGGGTAAGCTGAAGTCAAACATGGAGAGGATTTAACAGTTTGTCAACCAATAGATGATAATTGACAACTGAAGCAAAGGAGTTCACCAATGATGAAAGTGAATCCAGAGGTACCATTGTCAAAACTCTAGGTTTTCATCATCAGGAAGTGCTGAAACTGAACCATACTGTGATAGGGAAGGCAATAGATCCTCCAACGGATTACAAGAGTGACTAGGAACTAGGCAAAAGAAGGTAGACACAAGTAAATGGATAATAGATATAACAGGATCAGGCTATAGATCAGACATTGGGAAGAATCCTTGAACAGTGAGCACGACACAGAGATGACCCAAGGCAGCGTATAACAGATAGATAGGACAACTAGACTTATCTGTCATGTAGGAGACATGATCAGATTCCCCAGGTATAATGGACAAGAGGAGGAGTCAGAAACTCTAAGTGATAGCTGAACACAGATGTACACTAAAACATGGATATCGGAAATCAAAGAGTGCTATGTTCAAGGATGACATGCTGCCATTATTAAAAACAAGAGAAAACTTCTTCCTTACCTTCCTTGTTAAGTTTTAACGAGTCCAGGAAAGTCAACTCGGTTCCCTCTTCATTTTTTAACAAGCTTGAAGAGATGGGAAAATAATGCTTGATAGTGTCACTGATTCGTGGATTTAATGAGCCTGAACTAGTACATGCTCATTCGGTATTTTCATATTTAGAGAGTCTGGAAATGCCAAAGAAGACTCCAGGGGGGTCCTTTTTCATCCAAATTAGTCTCCTGAGGCCGAAAAAGTATAAAACAAACCACAGAAGAACTCTCTTAACTTCCAAAGAAGAAAAGGTGAACCTTTTTCGTACTTAGTCGGGAAGGTCCGAAAAGGTTAAATTACCACCTACCCAACGCTCCTTCCATAACAGCATAAAATAGCTTGAGTTTTACAAGTGTGAAGGAAAGCAAGATCACTCGGAAAGATCCATTTGGTTACGAGAAATGGGGCTTACAACAATAAACTCGTTGCTTTGTTCTTGAGTGTTTAACGGGCATGACAAAGACACAAAGTACACTCATAATCTTTTTCATGTTTGGGTCCAGAGCACGGAAAAGAGAAAACTAAGCTCAAACCAGGTGTTCCTTTTCCATCCAATTTAGTCCCTCAGGTCCAGAAAAGTGATAAAACTATACCTGAGAATAATCTTCTCAATTCCGAAGAAAAGAGAGTGATCCTTTCTCGTACTATTTCGCATGGTCCGAGAAAGAGATAACCTACCACCAATGCGGATGCCCGTTCACATATTCTTAACGAGCTTGAACGGAGGAGATAACTCGGTAGTCAAGTCTGTTTTTAAGGAGTCAGACCTGGGCCTAAAGAAACTCCATAAGGTCGGGGAGTCCTATAAAGGGATAGCTCATAAAGAGAGATTCATAAGAAGCTCTATTTGGCGTGAAAAATAGCTATGAGGAAACCCCTGGGCCTGAAACAGTGACGGAATGAGTACCAAAGGATGGAAATGGCATATAAAGATGATACTCATGAAAAAAGGACCCTATCTATGGAAGAACAATGGTAGAGACAAGGGACTAATGGCTTAGAATACCATAGTCCGTGGCAAAATGTTGCATACTAATGTTAATGTGGAGTGATAAGATGCCGACATGTGTTGGAAAAAGCAAAAACCACCCTATAGAAGCATCAACACTTTGTAATGGTAGGTAAACCTATTCCAAGGCACAAAAGGGGTGATATTAGTCAATTGACATTTCAAACTATATAAAAAGACCCACTTTACGAAATATTTTTTCTATAAATAGTTTGAAAAATAAAACATTTCTCACCATTTGCACTTTTTGAACCAAAAAGGAAAGTTTACCTTCTATCTTTGATCGATCGCCGTGGACAATTGGACCATCGGAATCCGAATCCGTCAGCTTCAGGTAACTCTACACCCTAAGCTCTTCAATTTGATCCAAACAAATTTTAAATTTAATGGTTAATTCAGTATATTTCATCATCCTAAAATGTGGTAAAGCGCATTCGCGGGTTGTTAAGCGTAAGAGTCGTGAATACACGTTCCATTCGCGGGTTGCTGAACAGGAAATTTGCGAATGACTCATGACTTGTCCCAATGGACAGTCGCGAATGCTGTGCAATAGGGAAAAGGTTTAAAAATAAACAAAATTTTTAAATTTTTATGATGGAATACTGAATCAAACTATGTTTATTTGTCAGGGAAAATATGGTGCTGGAGTGGAGGGAGAGGGAACATGAGATGATGGACCATGCGGCTTTCCAAATCCTGCCTACCATCCAAGCATTGAGGAATAGTGGGCTGCTCAAGTTCTTTTGCACATCGCCCATGCGGACCAATGTCCGCATACTAGAGTTCTTGGTCAATTACTGGGACCATGACATGGGGATGTTCAACATTCAGGGTGAGACTTTGGAGCTTACTGTACAGGATATCTATTTCATAACCGGGTTGTCACATCGGGGAGCACCGGTGAACCTGGAGGGCACTAGCAGGGGTGGTGACCCCTTGAGTGTCCAGAACTATGTAGATATATTCTACAGGCCAGGTACTCAAAAGAAAGGCAGCAGCATTCTCATTGCAGACATATAGGATTTTACACTGCAGGTACTAGCCAGTACTATTGTGAGACTTTCAGGGTTAGCAGGGTTACATATGGCCACCAGGACTCAGATGAGGGTGGCGGTAGACTGCTTTGGAGGAACACTCTATGACTGGTGCTCGGGAATTTCCCCCATTATGAAGAGGATATTATCCAACTATAAGAGGGGAAGACGCAAAAACTTCGGTTATGCGAGTATACTAGTAGCGTTCTTCTTTGAGAGGGTGCCAGCTATGAGCCCTACTATACCATTATAGGTCCGACATCCACGTCAGCCGAGGCTAAGCAGGTGGGGTGATATCTTCCTCCGTCAAGGAGGGGGAGATATAGTACATAGCATGTATGACGATGATTTTTATACATGGTGGGAACGGTAGGTGCCAGCGTTGGAGCAGTTTCCATATGCTGGGTTAGATTTCCGAGGTGACCCCGACCTAGTCCTCCCTCCAGGAGGAGCATGGGGAGAGATGGGTAAGTAATTTTTAATTTTTTATCATTATCAAATTTTTATGAATTTTCAAATGATAGGATATATACACATGCACAAGTCTAAATCCTACTCATGTGTCAAAATGCAGATATTGGACCAGTCCTCCCTGAAGGGAACCCACATACCTTCGTACGTCCTGTTGCAGGGGGAGATCCCGGATTGATTAGGTTACTTGAGAAAAAGCTAGGTAGACTGACCGAGCGAGTACCTACTATACGGATAGAGCATCTCCCTGCAGCTATGCAGGAGTTCGTAGTTGGGGTTCCACCAGCCTGGCTACGTATTTTCAGATGAGTAGCCAGAGCAGTACTGGTATACTGAGATGCGGTGGAGGCTGCCGAAGCCGAGCAGGCTGAGGAAGCCAGGGGGCGTAGAGATCACAGGGACCAAGGAGGTCTTAGTGGCCATGGAGGGCAGGCTTAGTTCTAGGGCATTTTGATGGATGATGATCCACATTTTTGTATATGACAGGATCTATGGATCAAACTCAACCTATCCTATGTATGAACAGATATTTACATATATATATATAGTGTGTGTTTTGGTTGTCAGCTTATTTACAAGTGTTTCTTATATGTGTGCTGTATATTTTATAAAATGTGTGTGAGATGCGTATCTAAAATGTAATTAGCATATGCATCAGTTAATGAATTTTGGTTCCTTGGAATATGATGAAAAGTAATAGTTTCAAAATGTATTTCCAATAAAGAATTTGCATGAACTGCCGTAACAAGGTAGGATGACGCACTTGATAAGCTCGATTGAGCTGGGAAACTACCAACTGAGAATCCAAATGAAATTCAAGCTGGGTAATGCCACGTGACGAAGCATCCCATAAGAGCTCAATAACGGCCCTATATTCAGCAACATTATTCGAGACAGGACCTAGACAAGCACCTCCCACGGCAACAAGCTGTCCTGTGGGAGAAAAGATAACCCATGCTGCCGAAGCTAGGTTACAAGTGTGGCAGCTAGCGCCATCAGCGAAACCTACATACATTTCAGAAGACATCTGCAACAACCAGTAGATAGTATAAAAAACAAAACTGACAACCAAATGTACATAAAAATACATACACTAATATACAAGAAAAAGTGCTAAGCCTAAGCGTAGTACTTCTTCAAGTAGAGCCCATTTCTAGGCTTGGGTAGCTTATTCCCATCATAATATACTAATTCATATGTGCCTTTACTCAATACTTTAGACACGACATAGGGTCCTAACCACATGGCCTTGAATTTTCCTGCCCCCAGAGGTTCTTTATCTTGGTCCCAGAGCAAGACAAGTTCCCCTTCAGAGAAAACCCTAGGTTTGACCGATTTATCATATTGATATTTAACCCAATTTTTGTGATCCTGATTAGCAGTTAGCGCATCTCTACGCTGTTCATGAAGGTGCTCTAAGTGTACCAAGCGTTCTTCAAGCTCAGTCGTGTCAGGTAACACATGAATAGCTATCTGCAAGGATGGGATTTCGCAATCAATTGGCGTAATAGCTTCCACCCCGTGAACGAGTTGGAAGGGGGAAAAACCCGTAGTAGTCTTAACATTGGTTCGATAAGCCCAAAGAGAAGGGTATAACATGATGTGCCAATTCGAGCGGGCTGCATCAATATTACGTTTAAGAATGGTCTTTAAAGTCTTGTTTACAGCCTCAACCTGACCATTTGCTTGCGGATAGTATGGAGAAGAATGTTCTTGTCGAAATTCGAGCATGGTGGTCAGTTCTGTCATCATGTTAATTTGGAAATGACTGTCATGGTCAGTGACAATCACTTTGGGAATACCAAACCTTGCAATAATCTGATTGGAAATGAAGAAAGCTGCTGTTTCCCCATCGGCTTTAAAAGTAGGCATTGCTTCTACCCATTTTGTGAAATAATCTACAGCGACAAGGATGTATTTATGCCCCCCAGCCGAGGCTGGATTGCATGTCATATAATCAATCCCCCACTTCATGAAGGGGCCTACCGAGACAACAGGAAACAAGGGAGCAGGATGTGACCGCATTTTTCTGGTATAAAGCTGACACGGATGACAGCGCTTCATTGCTTCCACACAATCTTTAAAGATCGTGGGCCAGAAATAACCGGCACGTAAGATTTTCTGGGCCATTGCTAACCCAGATAAATGACCCCCACATGCTCCACTGTGAGAATCATTTAGGACAATCTCCGCTTCCTCATGAGTAAGGCAGCGACGCAAGACGGAATCTACCCCTCATCGATATAAAGTATCTCCTATAATGAGGTAGTTTTTAGCATGAAGTCTTAACTTACATCGGTCTTCTCTAGAGTAAGTGGCAAGATACTTCAAAGTCTGGATATATATGAGAATATCTACGTACCAAGGATCAGAGGTGGATATAAGGAAGATGTGCTCATCTGGGAATGAGTCATCCTCAATCACTACATCTTCTTCTGTAGGAAACTCTGCTATAAGCTCAGCAAACACTAAGGAATTCTTAGATTTAGCGGATTGGAAAACCAAGTCAAACTCTTGGAGAATGACTATCATTAGAGGAAATTTGGGGTCTAAAATGGGCCTTATAAGAAAACGTGCCAAAATAAGTTTTTGTGAGTTGGAATTCAAGAACCAATAGAATTTCAATAAAATAAGTCAACCATAATGGTTGAATTGACATATTTGTCATTAAAAAAAACTACTTTTTTTTCTCGTATTTTGGACATATCCCATTATGTTTTTACTCAAATTTCGATCGGGAGAGCTCGTTGGATGCGGAATTTGATTCCACATCCAACGAGTACCCACACTGCATACTTTTGATGGACCCCGCTACCCCAAAAACAAGAAATGCCTGGAAAAACGTGATGATGATGTCATCATCACATTTTTTTAGGTATTTCTTATTTTTGGGGCAGCGGGGTCCATCAAAAGTATGCAGTGTGGGTACTCGTTGGATACGGAATCAAATTCTGCATCCAACGAGCTCTCCCGATTGAAATTTGAGTAAAAACACAGGGAGATATGTCAAAAATACGAACACAAAAAGTAGTTTTTTTCTTTCTTCCTCCAAAATTAATCAATATTATTTTATTGTTTTAACTATTATTTTATTATTTTAACTATTATTTTATTGTTTTCCTTAGGAGGCCCATTTTAGACCCCAAAATTCCTCTAATGCCACTTGTTGAATTTTCCCCCAACAATCCGTCGAGATAAAACATATTGGAAAGGATTTACATCTGCCACTACAGTAGTGTTCCTCAGTAAGATGTAGTGTCGTAACCTCTGTACAGCATAAACAGCCGCTAAGGCTAACTTCTCGACGTGGGAGTACTTAAGCTCAGGCCCAACCAAGGCACGGCTAAGATAATAAATGACATGCTCAACGAGCTTATCGTCCTCCTGAACTAGCACTACCCCAATGGTCGACTCTGACGTGGCCAGATACAATATGAAATCCCTAGAATAATCTGGTGGGCATAACAAGGGAGCCGACAACAAGGCTTTTTTCAATGCCTCGAACGCAAGTTGTGCTGTTTCATCCCATACAAATGGGGTGTCCTGCTTGAGCAGGCGCATGAAACCTTTGGTGATCTTGGCATAATTAATGATAAAACGTTGAAGGAAGTTAGACTTTCCCTGTAGACTTTGAAGTTTCCTGAGAGAACGAGGAGGAGGTAGATTTACAATGGCCTCGACTTTTAGTGGAACCACCTGAATGCCTCTACTGGAAATAATGAATCCGAGTAATCGCCCTGACTCGACGTAGAATACACACTTGTGGGGATTCAAGCAAATTTTATAATATCTGCATCTTTCAAAGATCAACCATAAATGATCTAGATGTTGGATCTTCTTGCGAGAATGTGCGGGCAGATCATCTAGGTAAGGCTCGACAATGGCTTTTATATCGTGAAAAGAAAATTTCATGGCTCATTGAAAGGTTGCCCCCGCATTTTTCAATCCAAAGGGCATTTTCCTATAAGCAAATGTACCCCAAGGGAAAATGAAAGCAGTTTTATGCTGGTCTTCCGGTTTGATTTGGATTTGATTGTAGCCGAAGAAACCATCCATAAACGAAAAGACCTCACTCCCTGCACAAGCATCTATGATCTAATCAATAAATGGTGTGGGGTAATTGTCCTTGGGACAGGCTTTGTTAAGATCTCAAAAAGTCAGTACAAACACAAATAGTCCCTTGCTTTTTATCAATAGGAACTGGGTTGGAAACCCACTCAGTCAAAGCAATGGGATATATGAAACCTGCTTTCAACAGCTTTTCAACCTCTGCCTTCACAGCCGTCGCTTTACGCGGGTTCACAGGACATAATTTCTACCGAACTGGCTTGGCATCAGGGTAGGTACGGATTTCATGTTGGACAATAGATGGATCTATGCCTAGCATCTCCTCATATGACCAGGCAAAGATATCGCAGAATTCCTTGAAAAGGGCAGTGTAGATAGCAATCTCCTCCGGAGAGCAGTTTGCACCTATATAGATGTTTTCCATGACATCTGGTTTGACGAAGATATTGATAGGTATAGTGGCGGAAATGTTTGCCATATTCCCCTCGGCAAACACTCCTTCCCTAGGCAAAGGGTTAACGGGTGTATCAACATCTCCAGGCAGTCTCACATGAAACTCTTGGTTTTCAATCTTGCTTAGCTCTGGAAGGAAATAAGACCAGTGATGAAGATCCTCACATATCTTATCACATGCACACATAGCTTCCAGAATAGCTTCATCGGAAGGTAAGACAATTTCTAAGCAATCTATGGAATGTAAAGAGTTTTCTGCCCATGCAGGCAAATAGAATTCTTCTAGATCATCCGAGACTGTAAGAGGATCTGGAATGGGATCAGCAGTGGCTTGGGTAATAGCTTGATACGCCACTTCCACTGCCGATAAGGGAACTTCCAGTTCTTGGGGGGTTGGGAGAACCCAAGGATCAGTCCTATCCACCACTGAAGCGATGGAATTCCCCACACTAGTGGAACCGATATAGTTAACCAGGGCTGGAAGTTCAAATGTGCCCATCAACGATGTGTACATTCAATCCCCCAAGCTCTGAGTAGGATTCGCCTGATCAACCAATGGTACATTGGATTCCTTAGACTCTAAACAGCCTTTTCGAGTAAAATCAAGTTGGTCAATAGTAACCAGCTTTCCCTCATGTGGAAAAACCACGACACGAAGAACAGCCGATGCAACAGCAGTCATTGCATAAGTCCAATTCCTACCCAAAAGCAAATTATAGTCCAAGGGAGGATCAATCACTTCAAATTCAACAGACACTGCTTTACCTGCCAACTTAATCTCGAAAGCTGGCAAGATACCATGTGGATGGAAAGACCTTCCATCAAAAGCAGTAAGTAAAGTGGTTGATGGGACCAGCTCTGGGGATCCAAGAGCTTTCCAGCAGGCTAGGGGCATAACACATGTAGAGGCTCCCTCATCAACAACTGCCCTTCCAATGGTCTTACCACCATGGATGACATCTATTGATAGGGCTACATGGTAAGGGAGGCAAATTTTGACATCAGACAAATGAAACTTCACCGTGAGACTCGAAGAGTCCATGCTACCTAGAGCTTCCAAGAGGGCATCCCGCTGAGCAGGACAACTCTGTAGCACCTCCAAAGCTGACATTGCACATGGGGTTTGAGCTAGGTCTTCAACCACTGAGTAGTTGGAAGCAGCCCTATTAGTATTATGCAAAGTCTTCTTAAAGACACCTTTGGGTATCTTTGGCATTATTTCTACAGGTTTCTCTATAGTGAGTGGGTTGGAAGGTTCACCTACAGCTTTACCCGTCTCTGGAGTCTCTTTCTCATAGTTCTTGTTCCTGGTTTGCAACAAAGTTGAGGATTTGACCATGTTGATATAATTAGGGTTAGGAGCAGTTTGACTGTCCCCTGCTATGGTAGAAGCTGATGCAGAGTTCTGTCCTTGGGGAAAAGGATCCTTCAGGACAGCCGTTGGTTGAGTTTTTAACAGCTTCTGAGCTTGTTCCATAAGGGGACAAAGATGGGTCAAGTGGTCTCCTTGGTACAACTTACAAGGGAACTTGAATTTCTTCTTTTCCTTTTTTCCCCCATCAGCATTGTTCGCGGGTTTGGGCTTGTTTTGGTTTCCCTCTCCTTTTTTACCTTTCTTCTTCTTCCCGCCGGGCTGCTGATTGCCCTTTTGAGAAGTTTGAGCAAAAACATTTGCAGTTTGGGGAGAGGGGGCAGCCTTTGCTGCCTCCGCCGTAGACTATTTGAAAGACAATTGGTGAAGTTGTTTTGTCAAATACTCTATAGTGGGAGAATCAACGGACCCAACCACACCATCGGCATGGGGTCTAGGCTTGGGTTTCTCGGCCTCATGAGAAGGCCTTGGTGCCTCAGGGATGATCTCGTACAAGATCCTAGACTGTGAATAAATCAAGTCCAACTGCTGGGCCCTGAGTATGGATTCTTCCTCACTAGTCACTCCTGATGTGGAAACATCCTTAGATATATAGGGCAATAATGATTTAAGGAACCATTCTAATAGAAACTCAGGAGGAATGGTGGCTTTGATAAGGCTCTTTCGCCTCCTCCACTCTTGGATGTGATCCAAGATGTGGGTAGCCTTGTTTTGTCTAAAGGTAGACAACAAGTCCATTCTGAAATCGTATCGAACCGGAAGCTAAAAGTGGCTAAGGAAAGCACTAGCCAAGTCCCAGAAACTACTAAAAGCAGCAGAAGGTAGCTCAATGTACCATTTTTCCATAGTGCCCATCAAGGTCCTCTGGAACAACCTCAATCTCACTGAATCCTCATTCAATGAATTGGAAGAACACCATAAGTGGAAGGTGGTGGCATGTGCCCCAGGATCTTCACCAGCTTTACCTTCAAACTTAGGGATATCCAAAGGCAACTTGGTGGGAACAGGTGGCCACAAGGGGTCATTCCTCACCGGTTCATTCATCAATTTCGATAAGTCTGGAAAGTTCAAAGTTGCCAGAAAAGGAATTTTAGGCCTAGCCGGTGTACTAGATGTGCCAGCTTGGGGATTCGAGGGTCCTGCCCCCGAGTGCCCATGGGTAAAGGTGGGGTTGCCCCTAGACACCAGTTGTGAAGTGGGAAGGTTTCTTTGGAACGAATTCCATCCGTAAGCCATAGGATTTTGGATGGGAGGTGCAGTGTAAGTGGTTCAGGCCATCCCCATAGAAGTTGGGGTCTGAAAGACTGGAGCAGGTATCCCTATGCTAAACAAAGAGAAGGGAGAGCTCGTGTATGGGGCCGAAATAGGGGTTTGGAAGCTTTTCCCATAAGAGGTGTTGCTTCAAAACTGCACTCCTACATATGAAGGAGGTGGACCTATGTATGGACTGGATGGGGGAATGTGCCCCCCATTCAAAGGGAATCCTTGGACAAAGGCTGAGGATCCTACCAGACCACTCTGGGTAGTGTAAGGGAAGGAAGAAGGAATTGTAGGTATACTAGGGATCCTAGTAACCATATCACCAGAAGTACCTCCTATGTTCAAGTAAACCGGTGGTTGGACCACCCGGCTTGCTGGAGTTAAGGGTGTGGAAGGTAAACTAGATCTAGGGGCACTAACCGGGGGAGGTAGTACCCCTTCAACCGGAAGGGTTGAGATGAAGACAAATGAACTTTCTCCCTCAGAAGACATGACTCTACCCATAGGGATACCTAGCACTGGTGAATCAAAGGGTCTAACCTGCACGATCACTGGATCATTCAAATCAGTCAAGGGGGTATTATAATTTCTTGCAAACTCGTCAGTTTGCAATTCTTCTATATCGACTATGTCAAAGTCAAAGCGGTTAGCTATTAGTTCCGGTTCACCAAGAACCTCGCTTATTCCTACTGGTTCAAAAGAACTGCCTGTGCTTAATCTCTGCCTTTGGGGTAAAGGTGGAGGCTCCAATGTGGTGAGAGGAGGAAGGTTTCTCAACCTTCTTGACCTTCTAAGCAGTTGGTCCTCTAGAATTAAGACTTCAACAAATCACACCCTAAGGCCAACTAAACACAAGTAAATCCACAAAGCATACACTAAAAAGATCCTAGAGTCTCAAGCAATCAAACCAGGGTATAAAGATATACTTTCCCGAAGAAAGCTGATGAACAGTTACTTGGAGTCCTTGAGGGGTTCTTAGGCACAAGCAGAGGAATCACCCAACCACCCTCCTACACTTTCCACAAGTGTTACCTTCCAAGCCTGTTCAAGGTGAACCAGAAATAACCTTCCAGTTTACCTAGGTATGAACCCTAAAAAGGCAAGAGACTAAGGCTACCTTGACAATACCAGCTGTTTGGGGGGACAGTTGTCAGCCGGACTCGTACGCATGGGCAGGGTAGCTGAGCCTGAAAATCTATGTAGGACAGAATCCCCATATGCGCAAAAGTCCTGGGTTATGATTTGACAAGGATTCGGAGGGTTATCTCCTCTGTCCAAGCCTCCATGGCCTAGCCAGTGTACTAGATGTGCCAGCTTGGGGAGTCGAGGGTCCTGCCCCCGAGTGTCCATGGGTAAAGGTGGGGTTGCCCCCAGACACTGGTTGTGAAGTGGGAAGGTTTCTTTAGAATAGATTCCATCCGTAAGCCACAGGATTTTGGATGGGAGGTGCAGTGTAAGTGGTTCGGGCCATCCCCATAGAAGTTGGGGTCTAAAAGACTGGAGCAGGTATCCCTTCGCTAAACAAAGAGAAGGGAGAGCTCGTGTATGGGGCCGAAATAGGGGTTTGGAAGCTTTGCCCATAAGAGGTGTTGCTTCCAAACTACACTCCTACATATGAAGGAGGTGGACCTACGTATGGACTGGATGGGGGAATGTGCCCCCCATTCCAAGGGAATCCTTGGACAAAGGCCGAGGATCCTACCAGACCACTCTAGGTAGTGTAAGTGAAGGAAGAAGGAATTGTAGGTATACTAGGGATCCCAGTAACCATATCACCAGAATTACCTCCTATGTTCGAGTAAACCGGTGGTTGGACCACCCGGCTTGCTGGAGTTAAGGGTGTGGAAGGTAAACTAGATCTAGGGGCACTAACCAGGGGAGGTAGTACCCCTTCAACCGGAAGGGTTGAGATGAAGACAAATGAACTTTCTCCCTCAGAAGACATGACTCTACCCACAGGGACACCTAGCACTGGTGAATCAAAGGGTCTAACCTGCATGATCACTGGATCATTCAAATCAGTCAAGGGGGTATTATAATTTCTTGCAAACTCGTCAGTCTACAATTATTCTATCTCGACTATGTCAAATTCAAAGCGGTTAGCTATTAGTTCTGGTTCACCAAGAACTTCGCTTATTCCTACTGGTTCAAAAGAACCGCCTGTGCTTAATCTCTGCCTTTGGGGTAAAGGTGGAGGCCCCAATGATGTGAGAGGAGGAAGGTTTCTCAACCTTCTTGACCTTCTAAGCAGTTGGTCCTCCAGAATTAAGACTTCAACAAATCACACCCTAAGGCCAACTAAACACAAGTAAATCCACAGAGCATACACTAAAAATATCCTAGAGTCTCAAGCAATCAAACCAGGGTATAAAGATATACTTTCCTGAAGAAAGCTGATGAACAGTTACTTGGCGTCCTTGAGGGGTTCTTAGGCACAAGTGGAGGAATCACCCAACCGCCCTCCTACACTTTCCACAAGGGTTACCTTCCAAGCCCGTTCAAGGTGAACCAGAAATAACCTTCCGGTTTACCTAGGTATGAACCCTAAAAAGACAATAGACTAAGGCTACCTTGACAATACGAACAGTTTGGGGGGACAGTCATTAGCCGGACTCGTATGCATGGGCAAGGTAGCTGAGCTCGAAACTCTGTCTAGGATAGAATCCCCAGATGCGCAAAAGTCCTGGGTTATGCTTTGACAAGGATTCAGAGGGTTATCTCCTCTATCCAAGCCTCAACGCGGCCTAGTGCTTAACTCCCGTTTGAGAGGAGATTCCCAGATACAGTGATAGAATCAAGGATTTACCTAATGAAAGGTCCACTACGTCTGAGTTTATAACTTGTGGGAAGTTTACACTCCCTAGCCCACAAGTCTAGCCTAAGCTAGTAGGTGAAAGGCCCCTAAAAATGAAAACTTACTAGTTAATTTTAATTTATGCGTTTATTTTAGAGGGCCGTTTCTTACTCAAGAGGAAATGGAAGTGATGGACTGTATGGTATTTTGACTCAGCAGAAAATAAATGAAAGTAAAGGTGTATTCAAAGTAAACTAGCACTATAAAATAAACTTCTTTTCATTTTTTCAAAATATGTATTGATGAACTGAATGCAACTACGAGAGAAACTAAGCCTATATTTTTGTAGTTTTCTGAGATAATATTTTTTAAACTGAAATCAAACACTACTTATGCAAAGATTACAATGCAAAAGATCAACTATGTTTTGTTTTTCACTTTAAAAAATGCTCAAAAATCTACTATGCATCTACAATGCGCTGTGCTCGAGTAAACTTGAAATTTATAGACTGTATAAAAACCACAAACTGAAGCAAACAGGCAGACAGGACCAAAAGATCAGCAAGAAAAGCAGGCTAGGAACCCTAGCTTGGGTGCAAACAATGACACAAAATCACTGCAGACCTAAAAAGGTAAGTGCAAACCAGTAACTGACAGAAAGCAGACTAGAAAAAACAGAGCCCAAGACCCTGATCATTGATCTGGACTAAGACACTTGAACCAACAACCCAAACAAGCCAGAACACTCCAGGATGTAAACAGTAAATAAAACAAGTAAAAATAAATCAAGGGATTTCGACAAGCACTAAGATGTGATGACCTGAGGCATTCAAACCACTCTACAGCATTCTTAAAGAAATTCTTCTCAGAAGACAGGAATTATAACAGGAAAAAGAACAAGCAAACTTTTACTCAGAAATCCCAGTTTCCAGGAGTACTCGCCACTATCGAGCAGTGCAAGTCGCGAATGATTCGCGACTGTTTAGTGGAACAACCCACGAATGCAACTCTATATTCGCGACTGTTCAATGAAAAAACCCACAAATGGGTATAAAAACTTTCTCCAAAACAGAGAAAAACCCTAAAACTTTCAAATGTTGAAGCAAGTAAGAAATAGGATAAAAATCACAAACAGACTTCCAAGCAAACACTGGTCAGAAAGAAAAAAATGACCTACAGCAGTCTAGGCTTCCCCAGTGGAGTCACCAGTTCTGTTGTATAGGATTATACACCTAATAACCATAGGCCTGGGGTTACCAACATACTCAAACACTTGCAGACAATTGACTTCTAAAGTGCAGAATAGGAAATAGGAAGATGAGAAGGACTTACTTGATTAAACGAAGGTCGATCCTTGCTTATCTTCTTCCTCTCTGATCCACTTCCAATGTCTTCAGGATCGCTGCTCCTTCACCTGTCGAGAAACACTCTTCCAGATACAAGATGATTCATATATATGTAAGCAGGTTAGGCAAATTATATATCATATAGAAATATAAACATTTACCAATCTACAAGATATGAAACACATATGGAAGAAGTAATCTCTTTATTATCAATAATGGAAAGAGTTAAGGTTACAACCCAATGTCTAAGACAAGGATTCCTCTGTCACCAAAGGATTCTGAGTTTCACTGCTCCAAATATTTCTGTAGACAATCCACCAGCATAACTTTGCTCTTCAAGTGTTACCCCCAAACACCCTCCCCAAGGCCTGTATTTATATGGATGAAATAAGGCAATTCTCGAAGGTTAGGGAGGTTATAGCAGTTAAGAAGATTAAGTTAAATGACTTAACTAATCTCTCATTAGCGCGTGTTTTTATGATTTAATGTTGAGAGACACATTCGCGGGTCTGTAGTAGAGAAACCCACGAGTGATTCGTGACTATGTATAAGTGCAACCCACAAATACAAGGATTCGTGACTTGCTGTATAGGAGACTCGCGAATGATGCATGAGTTGTCAGTCAAGAGAGTCGCGAATACATCTCAACATGGAAAAATGGCAAAGTAATCAGTTGAGTATAAAGGGAATGTAGTTCATCATAAGCCAAGGTATAGTGAATATGGGCAAACCTCTATCCATAAGTGTCCTTTTGTGTGCCGACATGAGGGATATCAGCACTCGGACGGAGAGGTTCCATTCAGGTGTATAACACCCCCGTGAATGTGGTAGGATTGCATCATCCCTAAACTTTGGTTCAAAATGTATCCGAAGGTCTCAGCCCCCATGAAAGTGGCAGAATTGCATCATCCCTGAACCTCGGTTCAAAATGTATCCGGAGGTCTCAGCACCCATGAAAGTGGTGTATTGCATCATCGCTAAACTTCGGTTCAAAATGTATCTGGACGTCTCGGCCCCCGTGAAAGTGGCGGATTGCATCATCCTTGAACATCGGTTCAAAATGTATCCGGAGGTATCGACCCCCGTGAAAGTGGTGGATTCCATCATCCCTAAACTTCAGTTCAAAATGTATTCAGAGGTCTAGGCCCCCATGAAAGTGGTGGATTGCATCATCCCTAAACCTCGGTTCAAAATGTATCCAGAGGTCTCAGTCCCCATGAATGTGGTGGGGTTGCATCATCCTTGAACTTCGGTTCAAAATGTATCCAGAGATTTCGGTCCCCGTGAAAGTGGTAGGATTGTATCATCCCTAGACTTAGGTCCAAAAGTGATCCAAAGAATTTCATCTTCGTGTTGTGGATTGCAGGTTGTCGCTGATGATGATGACGTATCGATCGAAAGATTAGGGTATGATGATGATGATGTTCCTGTTCGAAAGATCGGAGTATGATGATGATGATGTTGCTATTCAAAAGACTAGAGTATGATGATGATGTTTCTGATTGAAAGGTCAAAGATGTTGCTGATCAAAAGGTCAAAGTGCTGAAGATGATGTTGCTGATCGAAAGGTCAAAGTGCTGAAGATGATGTTGCTGATCGAAAGGTCAAATATTGTTGCTGATCGAAGCAGTCAAAGTGTTGATGTTGCTGAAGACTTAAGATTGAAGATGAAGACTACATGATGTTGAAAAGCTTCCAATGATTTATAGATGTGTTACCCTGATGATGTTTATGATGTCCTCTCTCTCTCTCTCTCTCTCTCATTATTGTTGTTGTTGATGTTGTTGTAGAATACCCTTCTTGTTAAGGGGGAGTGTTGAAATATTGTAACTTCAAAGAATATTCTATATATATCTTTTGTGGTCCCCAAGGGTCCTATCGGGAGAACCACTTGTATTAATTTGTATCTCGATGCTTTTAATTGGAAGAACTATTAAGAGTCATGAGGTAGTCCCCTCTAATTGTAAAGGTGGGTCATTAGCACCCTAGTGTGGTTACTTGAGCCTATATGTGTAACTCGAGCCTACATGTCGAATGAGTTAATTAAAGTGAATGAATGAATATAAATAGAGGTGTGGCACTTCTCATTGAGACACACACACACTCACTTGTAGCGCATTAGTGGAGAAGAGAAGAGTAGCAGGAGAAGGAGGAGGAGCAGGCTTTGATCTCCTTGCTAGTTTTATCTTTTATATCTTGGGGCATCTATATTGAGGAAGCTTTTGCTGGGTTTTTTTTCCCTTTAGGGTTTTCCTAGGATAAATATTTCTATTCCTTTTGTATGGTTGTGCTTGTCTATCTTTCAGTGATCCTGTTTATATGCTTTTGTTATGAAAATGAAATGAAATACTGATATTTTAGCTAAGCATATGAAAATTCAACACCTAGCGGGTCGACCAAAGAAAGCTAAGACCACCCACACGACGACACCTGAGAACATCGTCGATCTTGTTTCTATGCCTCGACCCCCATCACCAACAAAATTAACCAAGGAGCAAGTACTAGCACAACAGTCAGTAAGCCCCCTCAACTTGTACAAAAGTGTGATGTCGAAAGCGGTGAAGGCCAAATTCGATAAAGATAGAGATTTGTAGGAATTCATTGAGAAACTGCCTAAGATATTTACATCGATCCAAAAGATATCCACAAAAGCACCTCTCTTTGAGGTTGATGGATACAAACCAGGACATGAAGCCCAGTCCAGAACCTTTGCAACCATCATGTTGGCTTTCAAGAGAAATCCCGACAAAGAAGCTGAAATGGTTGCATGTCGGACCTCGAATATCACTTCGACTGTACCTCAAGCTGACCTACCAGCCACTACACCGACTGGAGGAGAAGAAAATGAGGAGGACATAACCCGACAAATTAACCAAATTTTCTCCGACTTAGAATCACCTCCCCACCTCGACAATCCATCACTCACCCACACTTCCCCCAACCCAATCAACCCCGACCATTCGCCCACTCCATCACCACCACATATCTACCACCACCACCACCACCCCCCGACTTAGAGAAAGGGACACCACAACCAGATGCATCTAAACAACCAAAAGTAGCAGTCATTCCACCTTCCCAACCAGAGAAACCAGCAACCACTATCCCAAAAACCAAAGATCCTGACTCGAGTTTTGCAGGTACATAGGTGCTGACACAAGCAGGAAAAGAAAAGCATAAAAAGAGGAAGGAGAAACAAAAGAAGGAGCATCATGGCCAGCCATCAAAGGTCTAGATCAGATTGAAGGATGCAAGCTCCCTGACTAACCCAGATCTAGGACAACTCCTCAATACCGTAGTAGGAAAAGCAAAGATGAGGAGTGAGCAAAGACATAAGGAACTTAACGACAAAGTTGCATAACAGGTCAAGTTCCTCAAAAAATGTAGGAACTTGGCCCAGTTAGTCACGCTGGGACCCATAGAGGTCGACACAGACAAACCACTTGAAAGGGCATATCATCTATTTGAGAGAATGGTGTCGACACTCCAAGCTCACATTCAGGAAACAAAGGAGGAACAAAAAGAAGAAACTGCTAGACTCCTAATGGCACAGCACACCGCCTTCACTGAAGCTTATAAAGTGCTGCAAGATCACATGGAGGAGTCCATCATAACTGAAGAAATACTAAGACACTGTCCTGCTTACTACAGGAAAGTCTATCAGCAATCTCGACAGACCCGATAAGGGATCCAGGCATTGGAAAGCAGGAAAACCATTGAGGAAGCACTAAGGACCACAATAGAAGCACAAATAGTGCTTGAAACAGCCAAGCTACAAAAGACTTTAGAGGGAAGCACATCAGTGGGTGCAATAAGCTATCCCAAACTTGGAAAAAGTCAACATCATCTTCCCACAAATGAAATGACTTATCAAGACTGCAAAGGAGAAGGACCAATTTATGGGTCCCGACATGGAGAGGATAGTAGAAGTATCCATTTCAAAAAATATGTCGATCCTATCAAGCCTAACCACACTTACCATCGACATCTAGAATATTTTGGAAAGTTGGATATATTTCCAACATCACCTCATAGTAACAACACCAGCCATTGTCGAAGTTTGTGTACAAAAGCGACCGACCATCAGACTTCATAGCCCATGAAGACTAGACACATCACAAAAACTATTGAGACCAGATAGGAAGAATTTTTGTACCTCCCTGTTTCTTCGGGACGAAGAAACATTTTGTTCATGGGGGAGATGTAGAAGGAGCAAGTCGATAAGTCAACTTGAATGATAATTGACTTAGTCGATCAGCCGACTAAGTCGATGAGCTGACTTAGTCCATCAGTCGACTAAGTCGGTCGGCCAACTAAACTAGAGATTGGGTCGGCCACCTAAGGTCGTGTTGGTTCACCGAACCGATAGGTAGTTATTTTGTAACTATTTTGTAATCATATATATTCAGCTGTTGAGCCAGATGAGAACTCAGTTTAGTTCTTTGTGTTGTATGGACTCATTCATGTAATATAATCTATTAATTCACCTATTTGTTCTTATCTCTTGTCTCTGTTTTATGTGTATGTTTTAGTATGTATTATTGGTAACCTTATGTGATCTGTGATTGTGCCCTGAACGGTTTAAGACTCTCTTAGGAATGTGAGGTGCAATATCAGGTTTATTCGTATCGTTTTCAATACGAAAAGGGCTCTCAGTAGGAGGGGGTTCCTTCCTAAGGTAGGGTTGCGACGAACCATAGTCTTTCGCATGAGTCACAACCTTAGTAGAAGGCACCATGTTGATGAAACCATGACCAGTACTAGCTTCTAGCAGATTTTGATCACCACCCAACATAAAATGAGGATAATGGGTCCTCGAGTTCATATTTTGATTATGGTGTAAAGGATTGGTCATCACAGCTAGGCCCTGTGCTATGAAACTCGAGGCGTCTTCCATACGAGGGCACAAGTGAGTGAGGTGGTCATCCTTACACAAGTTGTAAGGAAACTTAACCTTACATTTAGATTGCTTGTCCCCTCTAGCATTGCAGTCGTTATTGTCATTAAAATTGACATTTTTGTTCTTGTTCCCACCCTTATGATTGTTTTTACCCTTTTTCTTATTCCTTTCAGGCTGCTGGTTACCCTTTTGGTCCAATGATTGCACGGAAAGTACACTCACCATTTGGGTGGGTTGAGATGAAGCCATGGCTTGTCTTGAAGTGGATTAATTGATAGACAAATGACTTACTTGTTTCACAACCGAATCCATAGGTTTGGTACTTGTACAACCCACAATGCCATCGGCATGTGGTCTGGGATTGATCTTGGGGTCGAAACTAGAACGCGGAGTTTTAGGTATGATATCATATAACAGTTAGGATTGAGCATAAATCAAATCAAATTCCTGTTCCCTAAAAATTGCTTGTTCCTCATTCTAATGTCCGGATGTTGGAAAATCCTTCGTGATGTAAGGTAGTAATGATTTAAGGAACCATTCCAAGATGAATTTTGGCAGTATGAAAGATTTAATCAACCTCTTCCATCTACGCCATTCTTGGATTTGGTCCAAGATATGCATGGCTTTGTCTTGCCGAAATGTTGAGAAGAGTTCTGTACCAACATCGCAACGCACTGGTAGTTGTAAGTGATTGAGGAAAGTCATAGCAAGGTCATCGAACAAAACGAATGCCCCCCTCGGTAACTCTATGTACCATTTTGCTGCAGGCCCGGTGAGGGTACATTGAAATAGCCTTAAACAGATCGAGTCATTGTGTAAGGAATTGGAAGAGCACCAAAGGTGAAAGGTACTGACATGTTCACTAGGGTATTCTCTTAGTTTTCCCTCGAATTTGGGAATGTCTGAGGGAATTTTGTTAGGGACATCTGGCTAAGCAGGGTCATGAGATACCAGATCATTCATTAGTCTCGATAAGTCAGGAAAATTTAACATCATGAGGAAAGAAATCCTAGGTTGAGTAGGTCTATGCCATGCTCCCTGATAGTTCCGATTCATATTAGGCTGATTACTATAAACACCATGGCCATGGATATAATATCCTCCTCCCATTTGACCCATGTAGGGTGGCATGGAAGCATTATAATGTGTTGTACCTTGACTATGCAGTGCTACAAAGCCATAATTAGAGGAGTAAGTGGGTTGTTGATACCTGTAGCCATAAGGTTGATATCTCTATCCATACTCCGGTCCATAAGAGTGTCCATGAGAAGCTCCATAAGTAGGAATATGGGAACTCCTTGCGATGGACCGTAAGGTGATATAGAAATAGGAATGTGACCCCCTGAGACAACAGGAGGTACTTGAATCTGAGACACTACTGTGCAAGCAGTCATAGTACAAACATGACTAGTAGCAACATTCCAGCCCGAAGGACCACATGAATGAGGGGGAGGAAGGGTTTTCAAAAATGCATTCGAAGGAGTAGGAATTGAGGATGAAGGGACATGTGAAGGGATGTAAGTGGTATTCCTATGGTCACTCAACTCGGTTTTGGTATCCGAATATGACTGCTAACATTAGGTCTAAGACGGGCATGTGAGGTAGCTTCCACCGCCTAGATGGAAGGTGCAATGTGACTAGTGCTCCCAAATCTCTCCGCATGGAAAGGAATAGGAATTCCCTTAGGTGTAGTGCTAGGCTCAATTTCTGACTCGGCATGATGTGCCAGATCATGTGCAAGGATATCAGGGATGCCATGACTAACATTACTAGTGCGTGTGGGTTCATGATGAGTCTCATCACCTAGAAACTAATACCGATGACCTGTGAATGAGGGATCATAACCATAATGTGAAGGTATATCAGGTGAAGGATCATTTACAGGAGTAGGATCTTCCTCCCCAACCTCTGAAGGTGGAGAATACATCTCAAGAATCTCATCCTCGTGATCTCCCATCATGTGTGAATCAATGTGAGAAGTAGTCTACCCAGACTGTCTATTTCTCTCTCCTAAAGGAGGACAAGATGTAGAAGGAAGAAGTCCTGCTAAATGACAAGAATGGCGAAGTACCACACTCAAATCCACAATGAATCAAAAAATGAAAAATACTCTTGTAATTATGCAAACCCTAGGCAAATTAGCATGCATGGAGCATACACCTATACAATGTAAATCCAAATCACAAGCAAACAAGGGTAGGATATGTGAGCTCTCGAATGAAGCAGGTATGTCTCACCTAGGAGAGGCTTAAGAATCCCATACACAACAAGTGGAGGTTCGTATCTAGTTATAGTGGCCCTTAGCTTCAATGCATATAGCGACTGTGCTATTCGACCCCTACCTGGCCAAGACACCTACAGAATAATCTCTGTGAAGTACCCCTAACAATCAATGCAAATGCACTGTGTCAAATGAAAAACGGGGTATGCTACTACGTGAAATGAAAATTTTTCCTTCAAATAAAAAATGCAATCATTCCCATATGAAAGCATGACTAATACTTCTCCAAGCAAACCTAGTGCAAGTACCATGAAAAATGCAAATTGCAATGATGCATAATGATGCAAAGAAGCAAATTTTTTTGTATTTTTTGAATTAAAATGATATAATAAAGCAAAAGAATGACTATACCACCCCTAGACTCTGCAAGCACTATCAAACAGCACCCATGCAAAGCACTAAGGTAAAAGAGACCTAATGCACTAATCCCAAAACAAAAAATAGAAAATTCAATGACAAGAACATTCTTAAGAAATTCAACCTAAAAGGCGTCTTTGGTCAGAAATAGAGGTGCATCTAGACTCTAGAAGCATCCAAGGAGAATCAACAATCATCAAAACTCACCCAGAAACACTTAATCTTTCCATAAAAGAAAAAACTCAGGGCATATGTGACTGCATGTAGAAAACCCGTGTATATACGCAGATATCCCAGTAAAAACCACGTGTACACACGACTGTGAAGCAAAAACTCACGTATAAGAATAAAATGATATAAAAAAGAAGGAAAACAGAAAAGCTGAGACAAAATTTATTCCTATCAGACACTACTAAGCAAACATGCCCCCATACCCGACTCAGAAACAGAGAAATTAGAGCAATTCAAGAACATTGAATGTTGATAAAAACCCCCAAAGGAAATGACTAGGAACTCCTCAGAGTCACTAATTCTATTATGGAGAAAACTTCTTGTGGCTTGGGGTACCACAATAGACAAAGTAACTATAGAAATCAATCCTTTCCTACATGCAAGAGAAACCAAACATCTAACACTAAAGGATCTCGAAACATACCTTATTCTGGATGGTTGATGTAGATCCTCGTTGAGTTTTTCCATTCTCGCTTGTATTGATAATTTGCTCTCTCAACATTCAGCAAACAAGACAAGCATGCTATATATAATTGTGTTAGACCTACTCTAGCATATATAATCAATAAAATATAAGCATATAAAAGCATCCATGGATTCAATACTCATTTAAATACACATTATTGGACTAGAAAAGATATTTATATTAATATAAATCAGAGATTACAATAGTGATAGCCTCTGTCAGCACGTCCGTGAATTGGAGAAACGTAGTCATCCACCTGGGCCTCCACTACTTCAATCCTCCATCTCTCAATAGAAAGCTCACAAGCAAAGGTAAGATTGGGAAGAACACAAAGTGCTCCAAGGGACAAAGGGATGCAGACTCAAGTATAAGCTCCAGTAACAATGGACTATAGTTTTCTTACTCTTCAATTTCTCCCCTTTCAACGTATCCAAAGGGTTCCTTATATAATGCTTCAATGGGGTAATGGAAGGTCAAATCCGAGCGATCTCAAGGAATATGGAAGGACAAGAGACAAGTGACTTGGATCCACATCAAGGAAAACTCCAAAATCATTTGGCCTTTTGCACACATCCCGATGTACGCAGGTTTAAGGGTCAAATCTATGTATATACGTGAGAAAGGGATTAAAAGTCATGTGTAGAAAATAATGCATATTTTTAAGGATGATCTTGGAAACATCAAAGGTGCAAAAATGGTCCATGGGGTCTAAAGAGTCTGCAGAGGGACAGGGAAGGCCATAAAGGTGTGATCCACCATGTGTGGTAAAATCAGCTGTAACAGTGGTCCAAAGGTCATCCATGTAGTATGGATGGAGCAAGTGGCTCTTAGACATACCGATACATGCATGAGATAGATTGCAGTAGAGGCATGTGAGTCGATGTGACAGACGAACACAAACTAAGGTGGCTCTCTGACAGAGGTAAGGAGAGCTGTGTGTGAGTTGTGGTGGATGGACTTGACTACATGTGGTGCGAGTGCAAGTCCAGAGGCAGTTATATGCCAAATGCATGCAAAGGAAATGATCTTTCCTCTAGATGATGGTCTAGAGATTTGCATAAGGTGCGGTGGATGGATTAGACAGCTATATGCTAAAAATCAAAATGATGTGACTTATGGGCAGTGGCCCGAGAACCCACATGAGTGGCGGTAGGAAAATGTGTGATGCAAGTATAGGTCTAGAGACACTTACATCACAATGATGTGTCTCATAAACCAAGGTAGCTTCCAGGAAGCGGTCCTGAAAATTACTTGTTAAAAATGAGACGGTGGTCTCATTAGAAGATAGAAGATAGAAATTTGAGCCTGGAGGTGTGAGAGGTGTCTTGAACAGGCTTCAGGTGACTTTGATTTAACAGCTAATGGTGCTTCCCCTAAATGGGGGTCTTTGATTTGTGGTAAAAACATTGCAAAACAAAAAAGGAAAAAACTACTCTATAAGGGACTCATAGTGGTTGTATTAGGCATAGACTCTCTTGAGGTAGAGCCTATTACGAGGCTTCTTCAAGAGGTGACCATCTGAGTCAGCAAAGAAGTATGCCCCCTTACCATGACGAAGGTATTTGTCCAGGGAGAGTGATGAAATATGGTCTTTTCTGGGAAGAATTGATTCCACACTATGGTTTAATGGGAGTGGGGTAAAACTAGAGGCGGTCTTACAGATCTCTCCGTCATCGCTTAAGTGGTGTTAGGATAGATCAGGTGGATCTTCCATGGTCGACGATATGGGAGGGAAACTGGTGCTAGAGATCATGAAAATGGTATTGGTTGTGGTTTTGGTGGCCTTGCCCCTAGTCTCTATTGGAGGAAGAGGGGAAGGCCTAGAAACAAGAGGATTCTTTGATGGACCCAGACTTAGGTGAACATGCCCTTAATTACCTATACAAGAGTCAACACATCTTGGGGCCTTAGAGGTAGTGTAGGTCATTCAAGATACCACACAGGAACTCCCAGTGTGAAATCCTATAAATTACAATTTTCCAAGACAGACTTGCTCAATCTCCCGGATGGTAGGAAAAGGAAAAGGATCATGTTGAGTGGGAATGAACCCCACTATTTCCCTGGTAACTAAGGTTGAGGTTGTGACTGAGGTTGCGACTGTGGCTAGGGTTGTGGCTGCAGATGGATTTGTGACTGTGGTTGGTGCATGTCGTCCCATGGGCATTCTAGGGAGGTTAAGGCTTCAAGTATCTCCTCATCATTGCAGAAGCAACGAAGAGACAAGTCTAATGGACCATTGGTGATGGTGGAGACGAGAGGGTCTATAGAACTCGCCATCATGTAAATGGGCATGGTGTCTGAAGAAGGAGGTGGGGGATGGACTTGTTCAATCAAAGTGATATCAGATTCAAGGGAATGTTGTCAAATCTTGGCTAGAGCCATTCATAACTTGGACAAGTTTTGGCAGTGCTGAGAATAGTGTCCATACAATTTGCAAAGGATGCAAGCATGGTTTGTTCTCAATGACTTGTTTCTCACTATTCGCTCACTTAGGAGTTCAACCATGGGGATGTTTTTTGTTTTTGTTATATCCATGACATCCAAATGCACACAGATTATGGGAATCTCAGGGAAGTTTTGAGTTGGAAGGCCCCGTTCTTCCCAGATGGTGCAAGGCAGAATCTGTCGAGGCTCAACAGTAGCTTTCACATTTTTTCCCTTGGACCTTTTGGGGTGGGGCGATGCAGGTGTGGTGGTTGGTTTTTGTTGTCCAGGTGGAGGATGAGATTCGACCGCAATGGGTTGCATGGGGGTTAAGACTACCTAGGGTATTGGTGGTTGGGCTGGTGGATCAAGGTACCACACAGGAACTCCCAATGTAAAATTGGGTAAGTTTAAGGTGGCCATTAGCGTCTTGCTCATGACACTAGACGGGGGAAAGAGAAAGGGAATTGTGTGGACTAGAGAGGAGTGCAGATAAATCCATGATGGTTGTATGTGGGGATGAGGTTGTGGTTGCAACTGCGTGTAATGCTGTGACTATGGATGATGTTGCGATTGTTGTTGATGTTGCAGCTGCTGTTGACGTTGCGACTGTAGACGGTGTTGCGGTTATGGTTGGGGTTGTGGCTGCGGTTGTTGTTTAGGTGTAGCTGTGTTAGATGAGAGCATGCACAAATATGTAGTCCCATTTGGTGTCAACGGTGGTGACACTAAGGGGAAAGAATCCATCATCGTGGTATCAGCAAAAAAACCAGGGCCCACATTCAACAATGGAGAGGCTGGTATGTTGTCAACAATGGTGTTGACCACAGGGATAACATTGGTGGGTGTGGTCAGCCCTTGCCGATCAATGGTGTCGATCATAGGGATAATGTTGGTAGGTTCCATTAGCCCTTGCACATCGTGATAAGTTAGTTGGTTAACTGTCATGATTTTCCCTTTGTGGGGGGACATCATGAGATGAAAAACAGTTGATGCTACGGCTCTCATGGTGTACATATAACTTGTTCCAAGGAGAAGGTTGTAGTCCAATTGAGCATTGAAAACCTCTATGTCAATCAGTATTGTCTTCTCGGCTAATGTGATGGGGACATGGGGGAGGATTCCTTGGGCTTTAGTGGGATTTCCATCATAATCCCTCAAATTTATAGAGGATGGTTGCAAAATTGGGGATCCAAGCTTCTGTCAGACTAGGGTAGACATAACGCATGTGGATGCCCCCTCATCCACTATGCACCAGTGTATGACCAAATTTTGGTAGACACCAAGATTTGGAAGGAAATGGTTGATGGCATCCGTGGTTCTCCATTCTCCGTGTTGAATGTGATCAACTTGGAGTGAGAGGAGTCCATGGCACCAAGGGTGACTACTAAGGATTTCCACTGCGTTGGGAAAGTTTTGAGTACTTCAAGAGTGGACATGTTGGGCAATAGGGAAGACCCGAGTTTATACCATTCACTTCGCACCAACAAAAGACCCATAGTGTTGGACCTTTCGGCAACAACCTGCGAACAGGTTGCAGTCTCACCCGAAACAGCTATGGGGTGCCGCATAATCAGGTTTTTGCAAGTAGAAGAGGGATATTACTGTACCTTTAGCCTTTAACAACTTATAATCATATGACACCGAGCTTTGACATTCACATATGTAACTTCGCAGATAGATAAACAAACAGTGACTTTCTTAACCCTTTACTGGGAATTCACAGCGAAGCTATTATTTTAGCAGTGATCTTACTTATCAAATATATATATTTATCAATGCATAAAAGAACATAACAGAAACAAAACAAAGAACCACAACACCATATATAACATGGTTCACCCCCAGTGTAGGGGCTACGTCCACAGAATTGTGTTTTATTCAACTCTTTACAAAAACCACAGTTCTGATCTGCGCACTCAGCTGCAGATCCCTTCAAGTCCTTAAAGCCACGCACGCAACTGCAGGCCTCTGCGCACACATCTGCAGATCTTCTTAATCACCCAAAACCCTCTGCGCACACAGCTGCAGAGGTCATCCACGCACACAGCTGGGACTTAACCTTTCTTACAAAATAGCATTAGCTTCACATCAATTCATCTTATATGAAAATCCTAACCCGACTTCTTTACAAGAGTGCCTATTTATACAGCGCACTAATACAAAACCATGGAATTAAACCATGGGCACCCCGAACCCTAAACCCTGGACTTAAACCATGGGTTTATTACAACAGAAGACTTTGACTCAACCCCGACACCCCTAAGACTATTTTGAGTCGTAACTCCGCTTACAAACTCCTACAAACCCACAGAGTTATCCACCTTAAGGATTGTTAGGGTGCGTTCCCCAATAGGCCCCTAAGACTCGCCGGTGTCCCATCCTGAGGCACTCATCTACTTTTCTAGTGGTAGAATCTTGTTGGCGAAAACATAGTGCGCTGCTTGCTGAAGCCATGCATGCTGTTGTGGGTTACTTGCTCCTTTCCTCCATAATATTTATGCTGATTAAGGCCTTCTGGATCTATCAGTGACCCCATCCTTTGATTTTCTTGCCGAACACTTAACCATCCACAACTTAGGGACCCCAGAATTGCGTGTCAAGATGCATAAGACAAACAATCGCCTGGGTTCTGCCAAACTAGGGGGATACTTCTTGGGATGTTGCCGAGTTTTTCTGTGAGGACCGGTGCTTTTTTTTGTGTGACATAGAGCGCACTTCTGTCTTTCTTTCGGCCTCTTAGAGTGAACTTCTGTCTTTCTTTGTGCCTTGGTTGAACATTTCTGCATAGGTGGATCGCTCAGAATGTTCTGCAGACCTCGCTCCCTAACAACTCCCGGACTTCACGATCATTCACCATGGTCTTGATTGAGGAAACTCAAAGCAATATACAATACAAGAGTCACAGGCCGGTGTAGCTTCTTATAGAATCCCGCAACAGAATCCGTCATCATGGTGTAGTAATGACGTCGAATCTGATGGAGTTCCAGAAATCCTGTCCACACGACGCTAGATTTTCCCAAAATCTTCATTATTACAGGCAGTTAAGGAAGTTCACGTGCTGCCGTCGCCAAATGTAGTGTGTCCCATTAGTCACATTTTAGGCTGCAACACACTTTTTTCCCTCGACATAACCGCCAACTTCAGCTTCGCTTGAATGAGGACCTACAACACAATATTGACCTTCGACCCTGTTGACCTAAGCAGCAACAAAACCTCAACCTTCGAATTTTGACAATCTTCAACACTTCGTGGCTTTGAGGACAGCTTCATTATAGTCTAGCATCAAATTTCAGCTGTTCTTGGTACTGAGACTTTCCTTCTTGGTGTTACTTCTGATTAGGAAGTCCCAGCCTGTCCCTGTACTTCTTTAAACGGCTGCCATTTACCATAGAAGGTAAAAATTTTCCATTCAACTTAGCTTACTAGAATGTGCCACCATCAGTAACTTTCTGCACTATGTATGGTCCTTTCCAATGTGTCTTGAACTTTCCTGGGAATTTCATGAATTTGCTATCATATAAGAGCACAAGATCACCCTGCTGGAACTACTTCTTCTTGATGTGCCTATCATGCCATGCTTTTTCTCGAGCTTTTTGCACTTGCTGCTGGAACCCTACAATAAATATGTCCTCTTCAAGTTCTAATAGCTTTTCCAGCCGTTCTTTCATTATAGTTGGGTCATCCATTTATGTGAAAGTAGATATTCTGAGGCTAGGAACAATGTACTCCATGGGCATGACTGCTTCCTGCCCATAGACCAATCTAAAAGGTGTATGGCCTGTCAATTTCTTGCAGGTGGTTCTATAAGCCCATAGTACTACTGGAATTCTAAGATCCCAATCACTTCTGTTAACATTGCAAACCTTCGTTAGAGCATGTTCAAAGATCTTGTTAAAATCTTCGACAGTTCCATTTGCTTGTGGATGATAGGAAGTACTCTTCTGATGATACACCTGAAATTCTTCAGTCAATACTTCAATAGTCTTATTTATAAAATGTGATCCTTGATCACTCATAAGAACTCTAGGACACCCAAATCTGGACAAGATGTTATCGAAAATGAACTTCACATCTGTAGCAGTGCTACAGTTCTTGACTGGTTGAGCTTTGGCCTAACGGGTAAGGTAATCAGTTGCTGTAATAATGTATCTTGCTCCTGACTTCTTCGCAGGGGGGTTGATAGGGCCAACAAAATCAATAGCCCACTTGTCAAATGCTTGTAAAGTTACCTGCGGGGCTAGAGGCATCTCGTCCCTCCTGGATGGTTTGCCTGTCCTTTGACAGATGTCGCAGTTGTGGCAATACTCTCTTGCATCCTTGTGAATTGTGGGCCACCACAATCCAACTGTCAGAATCTTTTGTACTGTAGCTTTTCCTGCATAGTGACCCCCTACTGCTCCAAAATGTGCCTTAGCCAAAATTAGTGGCTTTTCGTGCTCCAAGACACATCTGCGCAGTATTTCATATGGTCCCATCTTATACAACAGTCATGCTATGAGGTTAAAGTCAGCTGCTTGAACCACCAACTGCTTCTTCTGCTGTGCTGTCATCTCGATGGGTGGGAAACTTGTAGACAAATACTGAACAATATCATGAAAATATTCATCAATCATCTGGATTGCAAACAACTGGGCATTAGGAAGACATTCATCCAAACTAGTGGGTTCTTCTCCTGACGCGAGCCTCGACAAGTGGTCAGGCCCTAAGTTAAGTCTTCCAGGCTTAACTATGATCTCAAAATCATATTCCTGAAATAGAATGAGCCATCTGCATATCCTTCCACCTAGCACAGGCTTGTTAACCAGATACTTCAAAGCAGAATGGTCAGTGAACATCTTAAAATGAGATCCTAACAGATAATGTCAAAACTTCTGTAATGCATAAACCATAGCTAAACCTTCACGTTCTGTCATAGTATAATTATTTTCTGCTGGAGACAATTTTCTACTTGCAAAAGAAATAGGATGATCAATATTACCTTCACCTGACTGAGCCAACACTATACCCAGAGCAATGGAGGATGCATCGACGTGCACATGGAACTCCTTATTCTAGTCAGGGAAGACCAGGATAGGAGCAGTTACCATCTTTTGCTTCAGAATATCCAAGCTTTCTTGACACTCAGCTGTCCATTCAAACTTAATATCTTTCTTTAACTGCTTTTCCATCGGAGCGGTAATCTGGGCATAGCCTTTGATGAATTTCCTATAATATCCAGTGTGACCAAGCATAGTGCGAAGTTGTTTAACAGACGTCGGAGGTGGCAGGTTCACAATAATAGCTATATTCATGGGATCCATCATCAATCCTTGCTTACAGACAATGTGACCAAGCAGAATTCCAAAAGGTGCACAAAAGATACACTTTTTCAAGTTCAAGGAAATCTAGTGCTGTCTACACTTATCCAACATAAGTCTTAAACTAGTTATATGGTCTTTTAGTAGCCCAAAGATAGTCCAATCGTCAAAATAAAATTCTAAGAATTTATGTATAAATTCCTTAAATGCAGAGATAACTACTCTAGAAAACATAGCAGGTGCATTCTTCAACCCAAAGGGCATAACTGTATACTGAAAGGATCCCATCTCTGTAGCAAAGGTTGTCTTATGCTGATCCTCCGAAGCAATTTTGATCTAATGGTAACCTGAAAATCCATCAGTAAAAGAGTACACTTCTTGACTACCGACATTGTCTAATACTTCATCTATAAAGGGGGTGGGGAACGGATCATGTAGACAAGCATCATTTAGCTTCCTCAAATCAACACAGATGCGGATTTCACCCTTAGTCTTCTTCTCTTGCACCACCATAGGACTAACCCAGTTGGATTCTTCAACAGGTTCAATGATTCCTGCAGCGAGCATCTTATCCAGCTCCACCCTAACTTTTTCCTTATATTTAGGGTTCAACCTATAAGGATGATGTTTCACAGGCTTTGCATCAGGTTTTAGCAGAATCTTTATCACACTGATATCACTAAGGATACCTTTCATCTCTGAGAACTTCGTCGGAAATAGGTCCTAATATTCGTGGAGAAGTTGGGTCACTTTTCTTACCATCTCTTCATCCCAATAATCTCCAATGGTAGCATACTTAGGTTGCTCTTCCGATCCAATGTTGATTGTCCATGTCTTCAGGGGCTGAGTCACTTCAGGGGATTCGACTGCTGGTCCGTGTACAACGCAGTGTCCTTCTGACTCAGGAATATCGATATTGCGCGGATCATCATCCTCGTCAATTGCGACGTTTAAACATTCTACTACATGAGCTTCTTGCGCTTTCCAATCAGGTCGGTATTCTACTACTTCTTGATCATCAAATATCTTAGTATGGATCAATCTGATAGCTGCATCTAAAGTTGGACAAACTTCATTAGTAGAAAAGGTAAGCACAAAATTATCAACAAGACAATCCCAACTTACAGTATCCTGGCGAAGCTCAGCCTCCGCATATCAATTCTTTGCTATCGGTTCCAGAGTATGCACAAACCGATGTACCCATTCATCCTGAGGTACATGCTTCCATGCATCATAGCACTGCGCCAAATGTTCCTGGGGGCTAGTCTTTCCATCAAACCTGCTTCGCACCTCCTGGGGATGATCCAAAAATCTTAGGTGAAGGGATTTATGACAAACTTCCCAACTAGGGATGTACTTATGGCTATTCCACCATCTGGTTGCGGTGGCTCTGAATGATGAATCCAAAGTCTCCAATTTTTGTGAATTCGGTATCTGTTGTGAGAATTGCACAATAAACTCCTCTGGGTCAGTCGACCCATCAAAAATGGGTAAGGCTCTTATCTGTGAGCTAAGCCATCTGAGGGACTTGGTAATTCTGGCACATCTATGTCCATGTAGCTCATACAATCGGTTCTGCCAGTTCCCTAAACCATCATCTGAGTCCGTCATACAGGAGTTGTCACACTGCCAATCCATGATACCTTTGGCAGTGGGGTCAACATAATCTTCTTCCTTCGTTGTGATGTTGTAGATGTGGTCTAGATCATCCTGATCTCCATCCCTGAGAGGTTTGGTGTATCTCTTTCCTTGTGAGGGGTCCATTGGTACTATGACTCTCAAATCTTTCCCTTCGAAAGTCATCTGTCTCCTCTTAAGGTTAATGACTGCAGCATTTTCCATTTCCCATTCAATTCCTAACAAGGATGGATAGGGATTACTATCATCGATAATCTCAATGACTTCAAAGTCTGCTAAAGTAGAGACCCCCTCAATATCTACTTGGACACTAGGGAATATTCCTAGGGGCACAATCTTCTTCTGATTGGATAACCTTAACTATATAGGGGACCAGTCCAGAGCAGGTTTTCCCATTTGTTCCTAGGTCTGTTTGGTTAAGACATTGACTTCTGATCCTAAATCCAGAATGACATCAATCATATCATATTCTCTGATCTGAGCATTCAATCTCATTTCCCGACCAGTTCTTTTGACTCTATTAATAGTTTTTTTCGTACCAGCACTTCTCTGAGGTGTGTAGGAAGCAATAACTGTCTGCAACTCCTTTAAATCATTTTGATTCCTTAAGAGTTTTATACAGCTCTGTAAAAAGGAATACAGTGTACTTACTTTATCCGTCGAAGCTTCTTGCGGCTGAGACTATTGCTGATGTGGTTGTGCAGGTGCTACTAATGTGCGAGGATCAGCAAAATCTCTCTTGGATTCTATGAATGTCTCTTTTTCTTTTTCGATATTAAATGCTGGGACTTTCTCTGGGGCCTTACAAACCCATGCCTCGTCCGACTGTTTCTCCTGGTTCGGTATGTACATCATAGCTCCACTTCGGGTAACAACATTAATGGCTGGGGCAGGTCTTTGCTCGATGGAAATCATCTGAATATTTTGAGTGGGGCCACTGTTTCTTTCCTGAATCTTAGCTATCAGTTGTGGGCACTGCTCGATGACATGATCTACTGCTCGGCAATACTGACATGTCGTAGTTGGGTTTCGACAGTCTCTAGCTAGATGCCTGTCCTGGTTACAGTTGTAACACACAACCTGGCCTCTTCCTCTTCCTGCCATACCACTGGACCATGACCTCCAAAATCACCTCTCCCTGATGCACCACCACGATAACCATAGCCATCATTGCTTTGTCCCTCATTTTGTACCTGATAGGCGTCGTAGGTGCGATCTCTCATGAGGTCATAAGTGTGACACTCATCTTCATTATGTCCTACGGACTTACAGAATTTACAATAGGGGTTCTTAGGTACTTTCCCATACCTCTCTATCAGATAACAAGCCTCAAGTCGATACTAACTTGTTGTTCGACAGAGCTCACAATATAAAACTTACGGGTTAAACGGGTTTGGCGCACCGCTATTTAGGTAATTTCTTACCACAGGACAATGATCCTTGTCGTGACCTTCTGTCTGACATTGCGTACACCAAACCTCCTCTCAGCTGGATTTCCCTTTCTTCATATTGAGAAGCTCCAGAGCCATCGCTGCCAACTGCGCTTGGATTTGGACGATACCAGAATTATCGTCGACAGGGGCTGTTTCAAGCTTCATCACAATCTCTAAAGCTTCGTGCTGGTCAGCAACCTTCTGTTGCATAAGTGGAGTTCTGATATGTGGGAGCAACGCTGCAATGAACCATTCCTTGTGCTACGCAGGTCCAATGGTGAAACTGACTTGGTATAGTAGAACTTTGAACCTTTGATCAAAGTCCCACATGGATTCGCCGCGCTTCTGCTGAATCTCTTTCAATTCAGTGATACAATGAGACTCTGATTTCAGTTTTTTAAAATCTTTGATTATGGTTGCTTTAATATCATCAAAGGCATGACTCTGAGTACTGGAGAATTTCATGAACCAGGTCAAAGCTCAGTCCCTGAAAGACGTAACGAGCTGCACCCTTCTGACATCTTGATCTGTAATGTTCTTAGCATTCCACACTGCTTCACATAAAAACTAGAACTGTTCTGGATCCTCTGATCCAGTTCCTTTGAAAATAGGGAGATTAATATCATTAGTCATGTGGGCCATAGTGGATCTAAGGGGGTTGGGGGGAGGACTTACTGTGGTAAACTGACTTGTGACAGGAATACTCGGACTAGGGTGACTGTCAGATTGCGACGGATTTTTGGGGGTAACAGGTCTGCGCTGCAGGGTGACCAGAGGGTTTCCAATAGAAGGGGTTGCATCGGGTTCTGAGGCTACTGGGCTTACAGGGGTAGGCTCAGTGTCCTGATCTAGAGTATAGGACTCAAAATTTCTTTTGTACATTTTTCCACTTCGCAGTAAACCACTTTGCTTGTTGAAGTTAGTTTCACTTGCAAACATAGGTTAGTAATATTAAATCTAGCAATATGATTCAAGGAGCAATATACCTTTTTCAGCTAATAGCATTTTAATTCTCAAACTAAAGGAATTCAAAAACTTACCCCTTGGGCCTTTGAAGAAATTCCGTTCAGCTTCTCTAAAAGAGGTACTTGTGTCGATGGTAAACTCTGTCACAAATGCTTCCAAGGTTTGCATTGTCTAGAAATCAACAACTTGGGCTATCTCGTTGTCTACCCTTTTCAATCTATGAATCCTTGTGGGGGTCCAAGCAGGAAACTGACCTTCTTGAAAATGCATCCTTCTCTCTGATAACCTGGATAACCACTGGTGCAACTCTATGTGGATAGTACCAAAAAAATCTCATAAAAATTAGCAAAAACATACCTTTGTAAAAATTCGTCCGCACTATGACGCGGATCTTTGTTCTCATGCTCAGCAAATTTCAAATAGGTCACGTGAATCCAATCACCGATTTCTTGCACAGAGGGTCTCCAGAACATATCCCTCAAGGTACGACGTAAACCCCTCTTGAGAAGATACTGAGTTCAACCGGCAACGGAACCACTTTGTTGGGCAATAGGGCAGACCCAGGTTTATACCATTCACTTCTCACTAACAAAAGACCCACAGTGTTGGCCCTTTCGGCAACAACCTGCGAACAGGTTGCAGTCTCACCCGAAACAGCTATAGGGTGGCATAGAATCAGGTTTCTGCAAGCAGAAGAGGGATATTACTGTACCTTTAGCGTTTAACAAATTATAATCATATAACATAGAGCTCCGACATTCACATATATAACTTCTCAGATAGATAAACAAACAGTGACTTGCTTAACCCTTTACTGGGAATTCACAGCGAAGCTATTTGGTAGCAGTGATCTTACTTATCAGATATATATATATTTATCAATGCATGAAAGACAAAACAGAAACAACACAAAGAACCACAACACTAGATATAACATGGTTCACCCCCAGTGTAGGGGCTACATCCACAGAACTGTGTTTTATTCAACTTGTTACAAAAATCACAAATCTGGTCTGCGCACTCAGCTGCAGATCCCTTCCAGTCCTTAAAGCTGTGCACATAGCAGCAGGCCTCTGCGCACATAGCTGCAGATCTTCTCAATTACCAAAAACCCTCTACGCACATAGCTGCAGAGGTCGTCCATGCACACAGCTGGGACTTAACCTTTCTTACAAAATAGCCTTAGCTTCACATCAATTCCTCTTACATCGAAAGCCTAACCTGACTTCTTTACAAGAGTGCCTATTTATATAGCACACTATTACAAAACCATGGAATTAAACCATGGGCACCCCGAACCCTAAACCCTGGAATTAAACCATGGGTTTATTACAACAAAAGAATTTGACTCAACCCCGACACCTCTAAGACTATTTTGAGTCATAACTCCGCTTACAAACTCCTACAAACCCATGGAGTTATCCACCTTAAGGATCATTAGGGTGCGCGCCCCAATAGGACATGGTAGTAGGTGTTTGGGCCAAATCATCCATGATGTTGTAGCTAACAATAGCTCTAGCCGTGGTGTTATTGGAAACCCGACATATGGGGGGGTGCAGAAAAGGGGGTAACTAAAGAGGTGCATTGGTTCTTTTAAACGTAGATGTCACTGATGTGTCAGTGGGTTCGGTGTTCATTTCGTACTGATTTTTTCTAGTTTGTAAGTTGACCTCTTCTGTTGTCATAGCTAGCAAGTGATGGACACCTGGTTTTTTCGTCAGGGGTGGCCCCGGAGTGTTGGGATTGGGTTGGCAAGGGGGTGTGGTTGCCACCAATCCTTGGACTGGTAATGGGTTTTGGAGCACCATAGGAGGAGGTCCTGGTGGTTTTGGGTTGGGTTGATTGTGGTCTATTGTATTGGTGGCATGTTGGACCTTGTTTCTAATGGCTTGTTTAGCGCGACCCATGAAGGGACACTTGAATGTGCAGTGCTCGCAAACCTCGCATAGTGTGCACAGTTTGTTTGTATGTAATGGAGCATTGCGTCTTGGTGCATTTGGTCGTTGAGGATTTTGGGATGGCCGGTTCGCCACGGCATTGTTGAGAGGATTTGGTTGTTGACTGCCTCCCTATAGTTGATTGTTTCCTTGGTTCTAGGGTTGGTTATTCCTGGCCTTCCCTTGTTGGTTTTTGGGGGCTGGCTGGTTGGTACAGTTTTGTTGTGCAAACACTCATCCCAATGGAGCAGGTGGAGTAGGGGCTGGGACTTGAATGGCTTGCACCGATGGTGCATAGTAGACTTGGGTAGGTGTTGGTGTCACGAATGTAGGAAATTGCCTGCATATTGCTGTGTTGGCCAAGCTAAGGCCTGGGCCTGCTTCGATGGCGCAGGTTGTGTATAAGAAGTTGTGGCTCCAGACTGGGACATCATTCTTACATAGTCCGGAGTTTGGTTTTGGTAGGAAACACTAGGGGTGTTGCTTGGTTGTGGTGGTATTATAGGTGGTGTCAAACGGTGTTGTGGTTGGTCAGAGACAAAACCTATGAAGCCATCTACAGCATGGGATTCCCCCGGTGCATCTCGGTAGGAGGTGCCTGCATGGGGAGCATCTAGAATGATAGTGTAAAGGTATCCAGACTGTGCATAAATCAAATCAAACTGCTGGGCTTTCAATATGGCCTTCTCTTTGGATTGGGGACGTTTGGATGCGACATCCTTTGCTATAGGTGGAAGCAAGGTTTTTAGGAACAATTCCAGGAAGATCCTGTCATCAAGTTGGATCTTGCACAAACTACGATGTCACCGCCACTCATGGATGTGGTTGATTATGTGGATTGTAGTATTCTGGTGGCAAGATAACAATATCTCCACCCCTTCATTGTATCTAATGGGGAGTTCGAAATATTGCAGAAACATGAAAGCCAAGGAGTTGAAATCCATGTACTTGGCTTGTGGTAGCTCGATGTACCACTTGGATGCAACACCTATGAGGGTGCGTTGGAAAAGTTAGAGTCTGATCGAATCATCTACGATGATGTTTGATGAGAACCATAGATGAAACATCATGACGTGGTTTTGGGGGCACTCCCCTGCCTTTCCTTCAAACTTGGGAATATCTGAGGGAAGTTTGGTTGGCATGGGAGGCCAAAATGTTTGATGGTAGATAGAGTCATTTGTTAACCGAGCTAAGTCAGGAAAGTTGAGACATGCCATGAAAGAAAGGCTTCACCCAAGGTTGATGTGAGATGGGGCAGCTATGGTTGTGGGGTTTGCAGGTACATGATGCACCTACATAACTGGGGTTACTTGTGGTACCATCGTGGATGGGCCAATGCCCCCAAGTGTGGTAGAAGGGGTAGTATAGGTGGACGGGACACTGCTCCCAAGTCACTATAAGTGGGACAACTTGACTGGTTAATTTGGGTTGTTGTAGCTGGATTATGACTGTTTGCATGACCATGTTGTGGTCACCAGTCAAGGTGTTGGTGGTGGTGTGGGGTGTGGACATGGGTCCACTACCAATCACTATGCCAGAAAATGGATCCAGGTTTGCACCATCCATGGGGCTTGATGGTGCAATATGCAAGTCTAGCTGAGATTGGTATGATTTTGAGTCTTAATCAGAGGTTGTGTGGCCTTCTGATGGTGTAGAGGGTTGTTGAGAATGGTCTCGACAGTGTTGGTTCAAGGACCTGAACTGTGGTGGGTCTCCTCTCATGCGTGAGGAAGAACATGGGGGATCAATCGTGTCTGATTTGTATGTCAAAATGGTGAAATATGGTGATGATTTTTGGACCCCAGTTTCAACAACTTCCTATTAGCTTTAGGTGTTCACTTGGCCACCAAGACTGCCAAAAGATAGCGCTTGGAGTTTTCCTCACGGGAGTGCTAGTCAATTGGTGGGGGTCGTTGCATGTTTCACTTGACAATTCCTCTTAGAGGCTAGCTACTTTGGGGTTCCCATGGTACTCCTCACAATGAGTTTTTGGGATGATCCCAAGTACTTCCCACAGTTAAAGCAGTCAAGGAATTATGTCCTCAAAGACTACAGATGTTTGACTTAGTGTAAATTGTAAATTTATATGGCTCACTCAGCGTCATGAACTGAGTTGGGTTGTTTTATATGGTATGGTTTGTGTTTATGTCTTTTTTCTTTCTATTATACTTAGTGGTTGCTTAAATGGTTTATGAATATTCTGTAGAGTTCATAACATGGTCAATGAAAGCAGTAAATGATAATCAGAAATTTTACACATGTACCATTTGTGAATTTGAACTATGATAGCCTGACTAGGTGACTACCTTGCACCTATATTTCTCTTCAACCAGGAAAGGGTGTTGGGCTCTCAACACAATGGGACTAAGCCCATCTATAGATCCACAGGTCACCCTCCAGATGTAAGGTCGGTCAACAGGGAGGATGCTGAGCGCCATGAGAAGCCCTCCTTCTCTACCCCCTCTACCTTCCAAGTCACCCGCTTTTAGTGGTTTCGAAAAATGATAGGTGAAGTGCCTATTACTATACAATCTTCACCCTTTGTCTTATCCCAGAATACCCCGAAAGGTGATGATTGGGTAGAGGAGGAAGGGCTAGGCAAGATGTTGATTTTAATTACAGTAATTTTTAATCAAGCTTTGATCATGTTCATTAATACATTAACCATTGATTTACACATTGATTTACACATGCTGCGAATAAAATGAACAAATATTGAATAGAAACAAAAACATATTTGATGGACAGAGGTGGCTGAGCCACACTAACAGTCCTTAATTTTAAAAAAATTGGGATCTGAGAGACATATCACATTTTTTCTGGTCAAATGTGGTGAGGGGGTTGCCAAATTTTTCCAAAAATAGGTGAGGGGGTTGCTTAGAACCCGCAGATAGAAGCGAGCTAATTTCTGGGAGGGGGTCACACCTTTCAGGACAAAATGGGTGACCTGGTCACACCTGTCAGGCCTGAATGAGCGACTTGGTCCCCTCTTTCAGCCTGATAAGAGTGACCTACTACGGAAAGTGGTTTTTTTTATCTTGAGCCAGATCCGGTTGACAATAACTTGTACTATGGCCAAATGGGTTCGGATTGGCCTTAAGGAGGATCGGTAGTAACTAGAAATGCAGAAAAACAAAAATCTAAGCTATATTTGACATAAATTTAAACTAGGGCTAGAAAATAGAAATAAAAACTAAAACTTGTAAAATCAATCCAGAGATCCGTGTGATCGACCTGGTATGGTCTCCAGTTTTGTAGCATGGATTTTTCCCTTACTACAGGGCACGAATGGATACCTTCTATCTATAGGATGGAAGGGTAGGGTTCTTGGTGGTTGTGCAAGAAAAATGGAACAAAAATGAAAAAAAATAGAAATCAAAACCCCTATGCACACAAGGTTATGGGTTTAGCTCCAAGACCTTGCATACAACTGTTAGAAACATCCAAAGACCTGCAAACAAACAATGGAGACCTGCAACAACATGTTAGGCTGCATACCTGCAAGAAAAAATATGTTATAAAAACTAAAATAAACAACACAAAACATAGATTATACCTTTTATGGGTGGAAATGGGCCACCATGCCCTAGCTTGGAGTAGCACCTCTCTTGAGAATGGGGGAGCTATGGCTCAATGGGAGGATGGATGAGAGGGATGGTGAATGGCTTGAGAGGCAAATGGTCTCAAGGCACTCACTTGGGTAGCATAATAGTATGCAAGGAAGGAATGTTTTGAGAGTGACCCCCACCCCTCTATTTATATCTTTTTTAGGGTTCTGAGCCCCTGGTCAGGGATTTACCCCCTTTTTTGGGATTTTAGCCCCTTTCACTCAATATTCAACTCTTTTGGGGGTTTTAGGCTCCTTTGAGGGGTTTTATCCCATTTTTGAAGGCTTTAGCCCCTATGAGATCCATTTTGGCTCTTTTTAGGGGATTTTAAGCCCCTTTGCATATTTTTGAACCTTTTTGAGGGTGTGGGGGTCAAATGAGGGTCATGTATGGGTGTCCTTGGGTGGTGTAAGCCATGTAGAGATGAGTGAGGGATTTTTTGGGTTAATAGTCATGGATGAAAATGTTCATCATGCAACTTTTAGAGAAAGGTATAGTTCTTATGAGTTGTAGTGGTACTAATGCGCCAGCTACATTCATGTTCCTCATGAATAATGTTTTTAGTAAGTATGTGGACAGTTTTGTTCTTGTTTTCCTTGATGGAATTTTTAATAATGAGGAAAAACATGTGGAACACTTGAGGCTGACTTTGAAATTGCTTAGGAAGCATTATTTGTATGCAGGTTTGAGAAAATGTGACTTCTATTAGGATAGAATTCTTTATTTGGGTCACATTATCTCAAATAAAGGAATATTTGGAGATCCTAAAAAGATTGAGGCCATGATGAGTTGGCCTTATCCAAGAAAGTTAACAGATATAAGATATTTTGTGGGACTTGTAGGGTATTACAAGAAGCTCATGAAAGAAGACTCTACAGGTAAAGTGAAGCCTATGTATAGGTTGAGGAATCCTGCATGTGATCTTATAGTTCCATGAGGAAGTGGCCCTTTTGTTTATGGGCATACATATGAGGACTTATTGAAGACCCAGGTAGAATGACCTGAGTAGAGTAGTATGGTTGTGCCAATGAAACCCATGGCAAGAAGCTGCCATGTTCCCTGAGAAGGATCTCATGACTAACAATAGATTTTGAAACTTCAGATTGCAAGTTTTTTTTGTTGATTATGGGAGATTGTGATCTCCTATGATGGTTTTGAATCATGCTAACAATGGATATGCTTGTTTTGCATTGCTTGATGTTTGAAGGTTCCTATTGACTAACTGCAATTGTTTGGATGATTAAAAATTGTTTCAAGATGACATGTTGTACATGGATGTCCAGGTTTTGGGCAGAATGCGTAAGGGATGGGTACTCCCTACTTGCAGAAAGAAAACAACATGAGGATGGACTCATGGTTGCAAAAATATGATTTTCTACAAGAAGCAGGATTGTGAACTCAGATTTTTATTTTGAAATTCAATGTTATTGATTGTTTGATATTTGGGAAATCATGTATGCATGAAATATATTTATAAATATATGATTAAAATTTTATGATGACATCTCATGTAAACCACATAATTGTATGTAACGCAAGTGATATGGTGAAAGTATGCCCTTGGAGTGCATAACTTCTCAGAAGGGTGTGTTTGGGATAGATAAATACTCGGAAGGATGTATTGGGTGTTCAGAGCTCTTCTAAAGGATGTACTGGGTGTACATAGATTCTCATAGGATTTGTTGGAAGTAGGTTTGAAAATCTATGACTGAAATTTTTATGATGACATCTCATATGAAGTGCATGCTTATATGTAATGCAAGTGATATGAAGAAAATATGTATTGGGTGTACATGGGTCTTCAGAAGGATGTACTGGGTGTACATAGCTTCTCGGAGGGATTTCTTTGGAATAGGTTTGAAAATATATGATTGAAATTTTATAATGACATCTAATGTAAACTGCATGTCTGGAAAGTAAGCACCTGAGCATTGGTAAGCACTTGGAGGAGGTGTTGGGCCCTTAAGCTAGAGTTGTCATTAAGCACCCAAGGAGGTGTTGGTCTCTAAAGCATGGCTGATTGGATCTCAGTCAAGATATGTTATGCATATAATGACAGAGTGTTGGTAAGCACTGAGAGGAAGTGTTGAGCCTTAAGAAGAGCTTCCATTAAGCACCCAGAGAACTGTTGGGGTCTAACACAGGGCTACAAGATATTGGTTGAGATATGCTATACATATAAGTATTTGGTTTACTTATCAAATTGTTGTTGTTTATTCTTGTAAAAATACATGAGCATATGATGTAGCCATGGTCTTGAAAATATTTTTATAGATTGCACCTTATACGAATGAATCTGACATGTGAATTAATTATGGTGGTGTCTAGAAAGGAGGCATCAAGCTTGATGAGAACCTAGAAGTATTTTTAGGATCTAAAGTAGAGTTGTTAGATCTCGACTAAAATATATTTTTGCGTGATCTGAGGCTTGCAGAAATTTGGCTACCCTCTATGTTGGATTCATTTACCCAACATGCACACTTATTTGGTCATATTTTCCTATTTACCCATTATCCTAAGCTTAATTGACTTACTTGGCATTAGATGAGCACACTATGACATCATCATGAGCACACCCATTCCCTCCTTCAGTCAAGGAGGCCAACTAAACCTTCTCCTTCATTTAGGGAGGCTAACTAGGCTTCCTCCTTCAAACTTGGAGCAATTCTGGGGTGATCTGAGTGTCTTAAGTGCACCTGATTTCTAATTGATTGTTGTTTCACCTAACAATCAGTTAAGCTGAGTTGTAAAGGTGCCTCCATCTATTATTTTTCTATTTTTGTCCAATATTTATGAACTGGAGTCAACTAGGGAGCCTCCAACCACTTCTGATGACAAGTGGCACTTCAGTTAACTCCATCTGAGGTACTTGGAGTTAGGGATGTGCTACCACCTTGAGTTGGACATGCAGTGATATGTGTTGAGTCAAATTCAGTTAGACTCAGTCATCTATTGCACTCCAATTCAGTTAGGACTTTGTGTGACAGTCAGTTATTGATCATTTTAGTGGTTACCTAAGTGTGTCAAGTGTGTCTGACATTCAGTTAAGCTACACTCATCCATATAATTCAAATGACCTCCTTGAGTATTCAAATTATCTTGGAATTCATGCATTCTACATGACACTATATTGTATTTTTCATTATATTATTGATTATACAGAACTGTAACCTCCTATTGCAATATCGTTGCATCATTTCATGTGTAATTTGTCAATTGAATCACTTGTGAGCTTATAATTTGTCCAATATTGTTGTGATAAAATTAATATGGTATCAAAGCTACGGTGGGACAAAGCTATTTTCTTCAAAAACATGGTTTTTGATGGATCTTGCATGAAAACTTGAGCAAAAGCTCAAATTCCAACACTGCACCAGAAGCAAAAGGTTTACCACTTAATACCCTAAGTTAAGGAATTATTGATCAATGTTACTTGATAAATTATGCTGGGTGTGATGAAAACCTAAAATGTGCAGGTTACTAGACCTTACGGTGACTTTATTGTGTTGATTGCAGGTTTTTACATGTTCTTTGCATTCGCTATAGTAGCTCAACGGCTCATTCTTTGGATCTCCTCACCTCTTTTAACTACCATCAATGCAAGGAAGATATGGATATTCAGCTCCATTCAAGAGGAATCTACTGGGTCATAGTGAACATAGAATTAGAGCCTAATGTTGCTGTAGAGAAGATAAAATATTGGAATAAACTGGATGAGTCCTATGGATTCCTATGTTTGTCTTTCTCAAAGGATCTTCTTTTCCACATCTTGGGATTGAAAACTCTGAAGGAGATTTGGGACCATCTCTCTACCTTGTTTGATAAATAGGATGATCTTTGAATCTATCAGCTTGAGAATGAGTTGATCTCCCTAAATCCAAGAAGTTTCGAATCCATGAATGATTTTTTCACAAAATTCAAGCATATAGTGCTCCAACTAAAGCAATGCAAGGTGGAGAAGGAAGATGACCAGCTCATGTTAGCTATTCTCTCCAAATTGGCTCCAAAGTATTCTATATTTGTTTCATCATTACACACAAGGAAGCTAACAACCCCAAACTGGAAAATGCCTTCTCTTGATTCCTTCAACAAGACCCTTACAAACAAGCATGATAAGCTTGTTCAATTGGGGATCCTCAGATCCTCAAAGATCAATATTTTCTTGCTTCGGGGCCAAAGGATTCGAAAGGAAAAGGAAATTAGAATAATTCAAAGGCTAAAGTAGAGGCTCCAAATCCTAAATAAAAGAACCAACAAGAGGATCCTTCTAGCTCTAAGAGAAAAAAGAACAAAGGACATCAAGGAAAGGAAAAAGTCAAGTGTTCTTACTATGGGAATGGATTCCACCATGAGCATGCCTACATGAAGAAGAAACTTGATGAGATGACTTCTCTCCTCGAGGGAAACAACATCAATCTACCTAAGAACCTTTGAAGGAGAGATAATCAAGATTGGGATACACAGCAAGAAAGAGGTCATGCTCTCATGGAAAGCACCTCAAAGCCCACAGCTCTGCTCATAGACTCTGGAGATTCAAATCGCATGATGGAAACAAGATATTCTTTTTACTCCCTATACACCGATAAGAGCATCCCCATCCACATGGGAGATGATTCCACCATCATATCGTAAGGACAAGGTACAGTAAATCTTGAACATGGATCCTTTTTCAATGTTTTGTATGTATCCTCTCTTGCTTCCAACCTCCTAATTGTCTATCAAATGGCTCATACTGTAGTGCCCAAGGGAGTAAAATTCAGCCTCGATGATGTGGAAATCAATGAGATTACATCCGAGAAATGTTTTGCAAAATCCTATGAGTTTTCCCATTTTCTAATGGATGCAAAGCCCACCGCTCTTCTGAATCATGGAAATGAGGTTAGTAGACTCTAGCATGAGAGATTTGGTCATTTAAATTTTAAGTAATTGCAGCAATTACAGAAAAATTCCATGGTTGAAGGCCTCTTGGCAATAAGAACTACCAAAGGAATTTGCAAGGGTTGTGTTGTGGGAAAACGCCTGGAGCATAAGATTGATCAGGGGAAGGTTTGTCGTGCATCAAATATCTTGGGGCTGCTGCATTCTGATATCAGTAGAAAAATTCCCATCATGTCGATGAATGTATCTCAATATGTTCTCACCTTCATAGATGATTTTTCTAGATACACCTGGGTGTTTTTCATCAAGAAAAATTCAGAAGTTTTAGAAAAAATCATAGAATTGAAAGTATGGGTTGAGAATGCCTCTAGGAAAAACATCAAATACCTGAGATATGATAATGGATTAGAATATATCAGTACTTATTATATGAATATATGTTCTAACAGCGGGATCATGATCGAACATTCTATTGCCTACATCCCTCAGCAAAATGGTGTAGCGGAAAGGAAAAACTGCTCTCTAAAGGAGATGACCACAAGCATGCTAGAAGCAGAGGGATTGGCTGCAAATTTGTGGGCTGAGGCCATGAATGTTAGATAACACATTCAAAAAATATTATATCACTCCTCCATGAAGGGTAATACACCCTTCAAATCCTATTTTGGACACAAGATGGATGTGTCAAATTTTAAGGTGTTTGGGTCCACTGCATGGGCTTGGATTCCGTTCGACAAATGGAAATATTTGCAAATGCAAAGTGTTGAATGCATTTTTATTGGATTTATAGAAGAATACAAGGGATTAAAGCTGCTGAATATCATAACAAATAAATTTTTCATCAAAATAATTGTTAAGTTTGATGAGCCTCTCCAAGAGGTAGAGCTAGTTGAAGAAAATTCTGTTGATTTTCCTGCTTGTTCTGCTGACAATTTGGGTGACAAAAATGGGATTGATAACTCCAATTTTGAAGAAATTATATCTGATATCAGTGAGAAATAAATATTAGATTCATAATAATATTCTGAAGTGCAAATAGATCTCCCAACTTGGGCCATGAAGACACTTTATTCCGCCACAGAAAACATTGGAAATCCTGCTGATCCAAGAAGAACCCGGTCTGAATTTCAAAGAGCAGGTATTGCGCTCTCTTTCCATGATGATTTAATATCAGAAACCTGTTATTTAATGATAGGTTAATATCCAATGTCTTACTACCATGCTCAGAAATATCCGAGATGGCAAGCTGCCATGGACAAAGAGTTTAATTCTCTCCAAAAAAATGCTACTTGAGAGGTAGTTTCCCTTCCACCTGTAAGGAAATTAGTTCAATACAAGTGGGTGTTTCTGACAAAGGTTGCTGCTGATCACACAAAATGAAAGTATAAGGAAATTATGGTTACAAATGGGTTCTCCTAGGTCCAAGGAGTGGACTACCCTGAGACCTTTGCACCAGTGGCAAAGATGGACTCCATTTGCCTAATTTTGGCAATTTATGCATCTAAGCACTGGGAGGTGCATCATATGGATGTTAAGAGTTCCTTTATACATGGAGATATTCATGAGGAGATATACATGAATCACCCTGAGTTCTATATTTCATATCATACTTTGGTTTGAAAATTTCATAATTCTTTATATGGGTTGAAACAAGCGCCAAGTTCATGGTATGCCAAGATGGGTGCCTTTCTGCTTTCACAAAACTTCCAAAGGTGTAAATATGAAACAAATGTTTATATACAAAAGTATGATGGTAATTTACTTATAATTTTTTTATATTTTGATGATATCTTGATTACTGGTAGCACACTTGCTTCCATGATGCATTTGGGATGAGCGATTTGGGCTTGCTAAAACAATTTTTGGGGCTCAAAATTGCACAAAATTTTGATGGGATAATGGTAACTTAGTATAAATACATTTCAGACCTGTTAGTGAATTTTAACATGGCTGAATGTAAGGCTTCTCCATTCCCTTTCCTCTCCAGAGTCATCCTTGAAGAGGGAAAAATCACTCCACCCATGGATTGCACTATCTACCGCCAGCTGATTGGTAGTTTGCTTTACTTGACTCATTCACGACTTGAAATATGTTATGTTGTGAATGTTGTATCAAGATACATGTAGTAGACTCATGACCTGCATTGAAAGGAATCCAAGAGGATCCTTCAGTATATTCAAGGCGCAATATCCTACAACACCCACTATGCTACAGATTTTGAGTTAGAGTTGGTTGAATATACAGATTCGGATTGGGCAGGAGATTCTACTGATAAGAAGTCCACTTTCAGGTTTGTCTTTATGTTTGGTGGTGGCCCCATTTTCTTGTCTAGCAAAAAACAAAACGCCATTGCATTGTCCTTAGTAGAGGTCAAGTACAGGGGAGTAGTAAATGCTTACATCCAAGTTGTTTGGTTGCAAGGAATTCTTTCATAGTTTTAGAATGGTAGTACTTTTTCCATGGTCATATTTTGTGACAATGAAAGTACTACTAATATCTTCATAGATCCATTTACCAGGAAGAGGACCAAACACATAGAGATTCACAGACACTACATCAGGGAGCTAGTGCATGATAGGACCATAGTTATGCAATACTTCCCTGCAAATGAGTAGATTGTAGATATCTTCACCAAGGGATTTTCATTGAAAAAGTTCACTTACCTCCGTTCACTATTGGGAGTGAGTTGATTAGGGTGATCACATGTATTCTTCAGTATTCAGCTTGAGGGGGGGTTTTGTTCCCATTGTATTTTCCCTCTTTCCTCACTTAGATTTATTTTGAGCATTGTTAGAGTTACATTTTTTGTATAGGGTGACTATGGCCATTGTTGTCGGGGCCCTAGCATTTCATACATTTTATTTTTACTCCTCCTAAGTATAGCTTAAGGGGGGTTGTTGGAGTCATTTACCAAACATGCACACTTATTTGGTCAATTTTGTCCTATTTATCCATTATCCTAATTTTAATTGAATTAATTGGAATTAGATGAGAACACTATGACATCAAAATGAGCACACCCATGCCCTCCTTCAGTCAATGAAGAAAACTAAGCCTTCTCTTTCATTCAGGAGGCTAACTGGGATTCCTCCTTCAAACAAGGAGCAATTGTAGAGTGATCTGAGTGTCATAAGTGCACCTAATTGCTAACTAATTGTTATTTCACCTAACAATTAGTTAAGTTGAGTTGTAAAGGAGACTCCATCTATTATTTGTCTATTTTTGGCCGATATTTATGAACTGGAGTCATCTAGGGCACCTCGAACCACTTCTGATGACAAATGGCACTTTAGTTAACTCCATCGGAGCTACATAGAGTTAGGGACGTGCTACCACCTTGAGTTAGACATGTAGTGACATGTGTTGAGTCACATTCAGTTAGACACAATTAGCTATTACACTCTGATTTAGTTACGACTTGGTGTGACAGTCACTTATTGATCAGTTTAGTGGTTAACTAAGTATGTTGAGCATGTCTAACATTCAGTTAAGCTACACTCATCCATGTAATTCAAATGACCTCCTTGACGATTCGAATTATCTTGGTATTCATGCATTTTTCATGACACTGTATTGTATTTTTCATTCTATTATTGATTATATAGAACTGCAACCTCCTATTGCAGTACCATTGCATCATTTGATATGTAATTTGTCAATTGAATTAATTGTGAGTTTATACTTTGTCCAAGATTGCTGTGACATAATTAACACTCTAATGCACACCCAGGTGTCGGGTGGGGCAGGGTTGTGAGTGCCATGGTTCTATTAAGCTCAATTGGACACTTGTAGAACCAAAAGAATCTACTTATGCAGATGAGTATTAGGTTCATTTGACAACTTTTGTTGATTTTATGTCAATATACATATGCATGTGATTCATCTATGATTTTGGAAAATCTTGTGAATACTAAAATGGGAATTCACTCATTGCTTGGGGCTTGAGCATAGGTATTGTTGGTTTCCAAAGACACCAGAAATGTTCCAAGATGAGGAGAAGGATTCTACAAGATTAGAAACAGATCTCATGGTGTGTGCTAATGCATGCAAGAAAGGACTAGGAAAAGTCCCAGATTGTGCCATTGGATAGATAAGGTGCAGAGAAAGCACCGCAGTCCTGAAGAGGATACGTGGGAGATGGAGCATGCCATGTGATTGGCACATCCTTTTTGCTTCAAATTTGCAAAGAAATGAGGTCGGTGCTAGTGTAACAATTGTTAAATTATTGTAAAGCATTGAGGACAGTGCTATTGAAGGGGGAGGGGAATGTAACACCCTAGTTTTGACCTTGTGGTATTTTAATTGTATATGATCTAAATATTGTATGGAATCATGGCAACAAGCTCAAGGCCAAGGCCCTTCCATTGATTGATGTTTTGTGTATAGGTGATCAAGGTTGATGCCTACAGTTTATGGTGCTAAGTCAAGCATAGTATATATATATTTTTGAATATCATGTAAAATGCAAACTAATAAAAATACCACAACTAGCTATGCGACGCAACATTAAAGAGACTGGGGCATGATTTCACAAGCAATAGGGAGGGGTAATTATTTGTACCTTGAGCCATCGGGGAAAATCCATGTGTCAAAAGAAAACACCCAAAAATGTATGCCCATTCCCTCATGTGTTTATGTTTCCATCTTCCCACATGTTTTTGGGGAGCGCAGGACATTTTGGATCATCCATCCTTCATTCACTATGTGTGGGGAATATGCTCATCATTGTGGTTCATCCTAGCCTGTAGGCAGAACCATGTCTTCGCTCTGTGTTATTTTTTTATGAACCGTTTACCCTTATCCAGTAGTTGTGAAACTCACGGACTGAGCAATTTGTTGTTTTGTTGAATGATTGGGTGGTGTAGATCAATCGATGTTATGAAAGAGTGCTCCTCTAATATTTCCTTAGTGTTGTCCAACATCGATTCATTGTTTTGAATGGTGATTTGATTTACCTAATGCATGGAAGGTACTTCCGCAGTGGTCTCTTCTATTACAGAGTGAGTGGAACCTATTTATTGTGTTTTACCTTATGGTTGTTGTGATGTGCACCCTCGTTTGGGTCTGATTTTTATGCAAGACTTGGGGGTTAAAGAGATGAGGAATGAGCTTGTTAACCTAGTGCAGATAGGAACCTCATGAAAATATAAGAGTGTTTGGTAAATCCCCACTGCACGGCCTTGAAGAGCACTGGAAGGGAAGGCATAGCCCAAGGGACTGTGGAACAGAGAAGGGTTGCTTCCATGTGTTGGGGGGAAGTTATTCTAGATACCAGGCTAGATAGATCTTGTGTAGGTGTTCCTAGTTCTTGAATGAACCAATAGCTTATGCTTTCTACATTTCCATCACCTTAACAGCCTTTTAACCCAAGGGAGATTGGCTTGGATGGTATCTTGTTAACCCAATTGGATCTTGGCTTGGCTGGGTCTTGTTGCGCACTTGGCCTTGTGTGTGATCCTTGGTTAGACAGCATGATAAACCCAATTGTGTTGGCTTGGCTAAGCTTTTGTTGTATCCTTGGCTATGTGTGAGTTTGTTAGTGTTACCTTATTCTGTGTTGGAATCATGCCCAACTCGGGGGTGGAAGTGCTGCTGAGAGATTGATGAGTGCACTGCCCTATGGTTGGGTGGAACATTGCAGTGATGTAGCTGGTTACAGAACACACTTATTTCAAAGATAAGTATCTTTGTGTTAATATTTGCAATTATAATTGCTTAATGAAATACGATGAACATGCCTAATGTGTTGAATGAATTAATTGCTTCCGCTATATAATTGAAATTGTATGCATCTGTGTATGTTTTCTTTCAATGCATTTTTAAATTATGTTATGGGGCTTAGATTGCTAGATTGGTGATGGCTCGAATGACCAGGTCTTCCCAAGACTTCTGTTAATAGGTTGAATTTCCTTCTGCAACTCTCCTTTCGACAACTTGCGGGATGCGGGATGCAAAAACATCCTTCTGTAAATTATGTTCCCTGCAGATTTTCCTTCTACAGCTATCCTTTCTGCAACTCTCCTTTCGACAACTTGTGGGATGCAGGATGCAGAAACATCCTTCTGTAAATTATGTTCCCCGCAGATTTTCCTTTTGCAACTCTCCTTTTCATAACTTGTGGGATGCAAGATGTGGGATTCAGCTTTGAATATCTCTATTTTCACAACTTTCCTTTCTGCAACAGTCAATTTAGCATGCGGGATGAGGGATCGCAGTTTCCATATTTCCTCGATTCTACAAATTCAGGCTTTCTGCACGATTGATTATTGTGGGTTGATTCTCAGCTATTGATCTATTTCCAGATGCGAAACAGTTTATGACCATCGATTTCCGCTGCGATCTTTCTCTGTTAATCGACATCCTTTGATATTTTTCTTCATAGATCGTCGAATGGATCACTGACAGGATCAATTTCTCTGTTGTTGGGAAGATAGTGAATGTTTACACAAATTTGAATAGATTGAACTTCGAGTTGGATGCTCTTTCATCAAATGTGTGGGACTATGGTCACATTTCTCCTCTAAAGCAGGAGGGGATGTGACAAAATTAGTCATTTATGTTAGTCATTTTTAACTCTGTCACTTATTATCTAGTCATATTTGTTTTTGTTTTTTTTTACTAGGGGAATCGACAACTGGGGATGGGCTAGTACTTGTGTGACACGGGGTCCAGGGATCTAATCCCGCTACCACTATAAACCTAGGCGTAACCACAGCGCCCTAACCATGGCACACAGGTTAATTTGGGGGGATTTGAACTCATGACCTTCCATTTACAAACAATTCCATTCACCACTTGCTCTACCCCCCCACGGGCTATCTAGTCATATTTTTTAACTAGTGACTAAATTAGTCATTAATTTTAGATGTTTATAGTTGGGTCAATCAAAATTGCTCATATTTATTAGTAAATCACTTGAAAAACCTATGGTGACTAGAATATTTAGTCACATAGTCACTAATTCCTCATTTTGTACTAGTGGGTTTTTCTCATTTACATGTAGTGCTATTTATGCAGGACAGGTTATGATTTTCAAAATTATGCCGAACAAGTGCATGGGAAAGTCAATCATCTATCCCTTTCCCAAACACACCTCTAGGAGGAAACAAATATAAATTATGTTCCTCGGTTTGGTTTATGCTCTTGGTTGAAATTTTCCTGGTGTTCCTTAATGGTTTTGGGAAGCAAGATGAAAATCACTATAAATATAAAATCATGGCTTCGACAGAAAAAATGTCATTTTTGTTGGATTTGTGGGCTTCACATAACTCTAGGGACACCCCTGTCTGGTGGCTTCATGGATCGAACGTTGTTTATTTTGAAGCTTTTATAAACTAGGGTTTTTCTTGATGATGTGTAGTGCATTTTTTGCACAATAGGGAAATATTTTCAAAAATGAGTCCAGTGAGACATGGGAATCACAGTCTTATCTCCCTTCCAAAAGAAACTTGAAGCAGGAAATGTAAATCAATTTTGTTGTGTGATTTGGTTTTTATGACACGTTGAAATTTTCCTGGTGTCACTGAATGGCCTTGAAAAGTGAGATGAAACTCGCCATAACTTAAAAACCGAGGCTTTGATGGACAAACTGTCAGTTCCATTAGATTCATGACATCCAAGTACCACTAAAGACACCCTTACTCAGTGGTTTCATGGACCGAAACTTTCCTATTTTGACATTTTTTAAACTAGGGCTTTGCTCAATGATGTGCATAGAAATTTCTGCATGATAGGCTAAGATTTTGAAAATTATGTTGAGCGGGTGCATGGACATCACAATCATATCTCCCTTGCCCAAACAAAATTGTAGGAGGAAACAAAACTCAATTCATTTGTTCGGTTTGGTTTTTATCTCCCTAATTGAAATTTGTGTGGTGTCCTTTAATAACCTTAAGAAGCAAGATGAAACTTGTTGTAACTAAAGGATTGTGGCTCCGATAGAAAACTATCAGTTTCATTGGATTCCTGACATTTGAGTACCATTAGGAACACCCTTGTATGGTGGCTTCATGGAACAAAAGTATTCTATTTTCTTGGTTTGCTAAACCAGGGTTTTGCTAAGTGGCGTGCAATGCAATTTCTGTATGCTAAGCTAAGATTTTAAAAACTGTTACCAATGAGTGTGTAGGAATTTTAGTCATATCGACCTTATGCAAGAAAACTTGTAGAAGAAAATGAAACTAATTTTGTTGCTTAGTTTGGTTTTTATGCTCCTAGTTTAAATTTGTCTTGTGTCCCTGAATGACACTGGTATGCAAGATGAAACTTGCCATAAATTGAAAATAGAGACTCCGATGGAAAAACAATTAGTTATTGCTACGAAGATAAATTCCTATGCCTTTGGGTACCACAACAGACAGCTTGACTCCAAAAATCAATCCTTTCCTATATGCAAGAGAAACCAAATATCTAACACTAAAGGATCTTGATTCGTACCTTATTTTAGATGGTTGATGTAGATCCTCGTTGAGCTTTTTCGCTCCAGCATGTATTGGCAATTTGCTTCCTCAACATTCAACAAACAAGACAAGCATGCTATATATAATTGTGTTAGACCTACTCTAGCATATATAATCAATAACATATAAGCATTTAAAAACATCCATGGATCAAATACTCATTCAAATACACATTATTGGATAGGAAAAGGTATTTCTATTAATATAAAACAGAGAGTACAAGAGTGACAACCTTTGTCATCACGTCTATGAATCGGAGAAACTGAGTCCCCCACTTGGACCTCCACCACTTCAATCCTCCATCTCTCAATAGCAAGCTCACAAGCAAAAGGCAAGCTTGGGAAGAACACAAAGTGCTCCAAGGGACAAAGGGATGCAGACTCAAGTATAAGCTCCGACAATAATGGACTATAGTTTTCTTACTCTTCAATTCCTCCCATTTCAATGTATCCAAAGGGTTCCTTATATAGCTCTTCAATGGGGTAATGAAAGGTCGAATCCAAGTGATCTCAAGGCATATGGAAGGCCAAGAGACAAGTGAGTTGGATCCACATCAAGGAACTCCAAAATAGTTTGGCCTTTTGCACACATCCCGATGTATGCAAGTTTAAGGGTCGAATCCGTGTATATACATGAGAAAGGGATTAAAAGTCATGTATGGAAATTATTGCATGTTTTTAGGGATGATCTTGCAAACATAAAAGGTACAAAAATGGTACATGGGGTCTAAAGAGTCTTCAAAGGGACAGGGAAGGCCATAAAGGTGTGATTCACCATGTGTGGTGAAATCAGCTGTAAAAGTTATGTTGGATTTGTAACATCTGATTAGGGCTAGACACACCTCTGTTTGGTGGATTGATGGACCGAACGTTGTATATTTTGATGGTTTTCTAAACTAGGATTTTGCTTAGTGACGTGCAATGTAAGTTTTGTACAATATGCCAAGATTTTGAAAAATTTGTTAAGTGAGTGCATAGGAATATAATTCATCTCTCCCTTTCCCAAAGATGCATGCCGGAAGTAATAGAACTCAATTTTGTTGTTCGTCTTGGATTTTATGCCCCTTGTTGAAATTTTCATAGTTTCCCTGAATGGCCTTGAGAAGTGAGATTAAACTTGTCATAAATCGAGAAATGAAGCTCCAATGGACAAACCATAAGTTCCATCGGATTCATCACATCTGAGTACCTCTTAGGAAACCCATGTCCGATGGGTTCATGTACCGAATGATGTCTACTTTGACATTTTTCTAAACTACGGTTTTGATCATTGACATTTAGTGCAATTTTTGGAAAATAGGCTAAGATTTTGAAAAATGTGCCCAAAAATTTCTTAGACACCTCATTCATCTCTCCCTTTCCCAAATACACCTCTAGGAGGAAGTGAATCTCAATTCCATTGCTTGGTTTGGCTTTTATGGTCCTGGTTGAAATTTTCTTGGAGTCTCTGAATGACTTTCGGAAGTGAGAAGGAACTTACCATAAATCGAAAATAGAATATATGATAGAAAAAATGTCAGTTCCATTGGTTTCATGACATCTACATACCACTAGGGACACCCTTTTTTAGTGGCTTCATGGACCAAACGTTGTCTATTTTGATGGTTTTCTAAACTAGGTTTTTTCTCGGTGATGTGTAGTGCAATTTTTGCATAGTAACGAAAGGTTTTGAAAAAATGTGCAAAGAGAGTGAATGGGAATAGAATTCATCTCTCTCTTTCCCAAACACACTTGCAAGAGGCAACACAATTCAATTTCGTTGCTTGGTTTGGTTTTTATGCCCCTGGTTGAAATTTTACTAGTGCCCCTAAATGACATTGAGAAGAGATATGAAACTCGACATAACTTGAAAACCGAGGCTCCGATGGACAAAATGTCGATTTGATTATATTTTTGGCATATTATTACTCACAAGGACATCCTCCTTGATGGTTTCATGGAACGAAAGTTGTTTATTTTGACTTCTTTTTAAACTAGGGTTTTTCTTAATGATGTGCATTGCAATTTTTGCAAGATAAGCTAATATTTTGAAAAATGTGTTGAGAAAGTGCATGTGAATCATATTCATCTCTTCCTTATCCAAACATGGTTGCACAAGGCAATGGAACTCAATTTTTTTCTTCAGTTTGGTTTTTATGCCCCTAGTTGAAATTTTTCTCGTGTCCCTTAATGACATTGGGAAGCGGGATGAAACTTGCTATAATTTGAAAACTGTGGCTTTGATTGAAAAAATGTCAGTGTTGTTGGATTCATGACATTTGAGAATCACTAGGGACACTCCTATCCAATGGTTTCAAGGATCGAAATTTGTCTATTTTGTTGCTTTTCTAAAATACAGTTTTGCTGAGTGATGCACAGTGCAATATCTGTATGATAGGATAAAATTTTGAAATTTTTTCCAAATGAGTGTGTTGGTATCACAATCATATCTCCCTTACCCAAACACACTTGCAGGAGGAAACAAAACTCAATTCCGCTGCTCGGTTTGGTTTTCATGCACCTAGTTGAAATTTGCCTGGTGTCCCTGAATGTCATTGGTAAGCAAGATGAAGCTCACCATAACTTAAAAATAAAGCCTTCGGTGGACAAACAATCAATTCTATTTAATTTGTGGCATTCAATAAATATTAAAGAAACCCATGTTTGATGGATTTATGGACCAAACGTTGTATACTTTGACAGTTTTCTAAACTAGGTTTTTTCTTAGTGACATGTAGTGCAATTTCTACACAATAGGCCAATATTTTGAAAAATGTTTCAAGCGAGTGCATGGGCATCACAGTAATATTTCCCTTTCCTAAACAAACATGCAGGAGGTAACATAACTCAATTTTATTACTCAATTTTCTTATTATGCCCCCGATTGAAATTTTCTCGATGGCCCTGAAACTAAACATATAGCAATTCAAACCAACAATAATCCCACTGTCAAATATCTGCAAATTAGTCTTGAATTAAATTGAATTGAATCGAATCATATACCACACCCATTTATTTCAATATTCTACCCAGCGTTTACTTGTCCCCGTAGAGGCCAATTGTTGTCAAGGATAAGCAATTCAAGGTATTAAAAGGGGGGAGAGTTTGACTAATAGTCGGGGATGAGGGTTCATATTTATTTAATTCTTGTTTAGTAATTAATGAATATGAAGTCCCCATAGAATAATTAATCCTCTACATAAGATCATCATAACTATTTTCGATGTCCTCCAATTTGCAGACTCTACCCTTTAGAAGATTCAATCCTTTTAATAGTGCATGGGGGGGTGGGGGGGTTGGGTGGTATTCTAACTCTACCCTTACATTGGTTTTGGAAACATGAATTCATTCAATATCTACACTTTGAAAACTCCACTAGGATGTTTCCATCATCCCTTCCCTTTCTCAAGCAAAGGATCTCTCCTTCAATTTTCCTCTCATCCCTCATCCCTTGGATTATGTATTCCTCTTCTTGTACTCATTATATAGCTCTTTTCACCCTAGTATTGTGCACCTATGGGTCAATAAATAATATCCAAAAATCATGTCCAATATATCTCACCTTATTCAAATGAATATTCTTAGCATACCTCACAATACTCACCTAAGTACCCATAGAACAATTCTAACTCAATGTTGTAACATAGGAGTACCTACCCTATACTATGTAAACCAAGTTAACAATAGTAGATATCCACCATTTCCTTTCAACGTGAAACCCATTTTTTTTCCTAACCAAATTCATCATACAACTTATCATCCTCCCAACCAACTAAACATACAACCACCTGTTTCATGTAGGACTTGTGACAAACTCATGCCATACATATGACAACTTGAACAAAGTATCCTTAAAGAGTTATTTGTAGAAATTAAAGAGTCACTTAGGAAACCTTTCCCTCCCCAATAATTTTACCAAGTCATACATCCAATCTCACTTCAAAATGCCACTTCTTGGTAGCCTTGTGTATTTCCTTCCATTCATAGAGAGGAATGTAAGGTTCCCTCAACCAATTTTTTTTTTTCATACAACTAGTTACAAAGACTTCAAGGGCTGAACCTTTCCCTATATCAAACAATTGGTAGAAGTGTCATAATCATGACCCACACCATCAAAAAATGTCATGTCAATCAATGAATGCACCTCTCTTTCTCTAAATAAATCTTACAATATTTCCCAACCTAAGTTCTTACCTCTCAACGATGCACTAGAGATAATCAAACAATCTTTCTTAGGGAAAAGATGTGTAGAACATGACCCACATAGCATAGGGTTTCCTCTAACACTAATCAAATCACAAATGCTCAACAATCAATATTTTTGTTTGGAATTTAAGCCATTTGACCTATTTCAGTTCATGACACAAGGATCTACAATACAAAATACATTAAACATGTCTTATTCGGCAGAGTTGTTCTTACTTGAAGGTCCTAACATGAATGTTTGGGACTGGCCCACTAAGATTGTTGTAGGAAAAATCCCTAGATTGCAAAAAAGGGGTTAAATCCAGAAATTAAACCTAGTATGATTAAACACCTAAATGGGAAATATCCCACATATCCACTTATAAATGAAGGAAGAGTGTAGAGATGTACATAAATTCCAGCACAGAGATGCTGGCTAGTGATCCAAGAAATTGTCCGATAAGGATATTATTATTCAGCCTCCTAAATTGTCTAAAACAACCAATGACCGAATTAGGAGCCAACCCAACATTAACCAATATCTACATATGCCCATGAGATGAAATGGAGAACATTTTACCCTCGCAGGTACTCGAGGTTCTTCAGCTGGCCTAATGAAGTGGGTATAACACCCCTGAAATGATTGTTGGAGAGGTCTAGTGTTTGAATATTTCCAGTATTCCCTAATGTTTTTGGAAGAGGTCCTAATATGTCATTATTCTGCAGAAGGATGTTAAAAAATTTCAAAGTTTCAAACTGCAAATCAAAATATATCTATTCATATATCAAATTAAGAAAATCTAATTACAAGAAAAATGCCACGAAGCTCATAGTTAAATCCTCCTAATTCATGCGTTTTTGGTATCTTACACAGACACAAGATTGGTAAGGTTCACAATGTATGGAGATAATGTCCCTGAAAGGTTCTGGATGGGGACTCCCCTGTGCCACATAATATACATTCAAATCAAATTAGTCTTTAAGCATATACCTAGTAGACACCATCAAAGAAAAACATTATGAATCTGTTATTTGTAGCAGCTAGTCAGTCGAACAAGTTGTTATAATAAGGGAAAAACAAATAACAGAGAGCAACACATGTTTGAATGAGGAGATCTCACAGTGCAGTATCTAAGTTATTAGTAGAGAAGGAAACCATGCTCCAAATACAGGGATCCACATAATTGATATCCCAATTCTCCATTACATTGTGTGGATCAATTAGTAGACTCTTAATGCTCATCAACAAAATAATTGCAACAAAGCTGACAAAAAAACATTTTGAGAAAACACACCCATCAAAACTCATTAGAGAAAACTCCAGAGAGCCCTTATGGATATACATCCAATGTGTTATACCTAACTTCTGAGTTTACACCACTTGGGGAGAGTGCTGCAAAGGTGGTATTCATACCCATAACTACCATGATACAAAACATGCCAATGACCTCCCCTTATGCATTGGATACCTTGTATACCAATACCAACACATTCTCATTCACAGTTGCGGAGGAGTCACAATGAAGTATATGTAGAAAGAAGAAGAGCCAGCGTTTTTGGATATATGTATTGGGAACCAAACAAAAGCAGTCCTCATTAGCATGCATACATAGGAGGAATAGGAACATCAAACATGTTATCCCAACATCCTTTGAGGACTGCAATGATAAACAACAACACCATTGTTAGAATAATCAACCCATAGTTACCTACCTTAGACTTTAATTTTAATTATTTTTGTCTTATTACCTAGTTTCCTATATTCCACTCTATGCTAGTTTCCTTCTACAAGGTATAGAAGTCAACACATGATAAAATTGAGTCATGGAGCACTTTGGAAACATCCTGGAAACCCAATTTAGCATGTCTGCTTTATTCCAGATCCTCCAAAGCGCATATCTACTTTTTCTGAAAAGTTGTCTGTTTTATTAAGATTTAAGGCAAAAGGAAAAGGTAGACTAGGTGTAGTTGACTTGTTTTTTTCCCACATCATCCTCCCTCCTTTTATCCTAATAAAAGCATGTATTATTTGTATTTCCATCCCTCTTTATCTTTCCTACTTGACTTATCCAATTCATGGGCATCTTGGTATATTTGGAAACTGCTTTATGCACCTATGGGGGATTTGACTATATTTAGTAAGCCTGCTTTTTGACCATTTTGAATGGCATCCTTATGAATTTGAATATCTCATGTAATTATATATTGTAGCAGCCTATTGCTTCATAAGGTTGGATATTGTACACTTATTGAATACAGATCAATCTTATGCTCCAATTTCAATCTCCTTTGGTGTGAATTTTGCATGTTTGATTAGCAATTTTATGAGTGTAATTGTTCTATCTCATGGGTTAAATTTACACATGGTATTAGAGCCTTTGTATATCAATTTATCTCCTTCCTTATTGCTATTTCAGGTTCGACATCTTGACTAGGAGCACATTCTGCTGACTGGAGGGCACAGTTTTAGAACTATGGACCAATCTCAGAAGATCATCTTGACTCGATTCAATTTATTCGAGTGGAAAGTTGAGATGGAGATATTGTTGAGAGTGAAATGTCTCTATAGAGTAACTATGGCAACAAAAGGATAGCCCAATGCAATTGCAGAGAAAATTAAATGGCACAACAAGAGGGATGAAGCCTATGGTCTTTTGTGTCTAAGCATTTCAAGAGACCTCCTCTTCCATCTTGATGGATTGACATCAAGTAATGAAGTGTGGGAGAATATAGAAGAGAATTTTTGAAAGATAGATCAGATGATAGGACATCAAATCAAGAATTATCTGATCTCCTTGAGTCCCAGTAGCTTTGAGTCATTGCGACTCTACTTTTCCAAGTTTAAGGCCCTTGTTTTGTAGTTGAAACAATGTGGGATTGAAAAGAGGGAAGAGAAACTAGTTTTGGCCATACTTTCTAAGCTTGGTCCTAACTATTCAGTGTTTTTTTTTACCTTCCATGCCACCAAGTTGACAGCTCGAGCCTGGAAGATGCCTAATCATGTATGGTTCATGGAATCTCTCACACAGGAGTAAGATAAGTTGGTGATGATGGGAACCATCAAACCTTCCAAACACCAAGATTTGGTTGCTGGAGATTCAAGGGTGGAATCAAAAAGAAAGAAAAAATATAAAAATACACCTAAGCAAAAGAGAGACAAGAACAAGTCTCAAGAGGATCCCCAAGGTTCCAAGAAGAACTCCCAGAAGAAGAAGAACAAAGGAGAAATGAGTAAGTGTGCATACTGTAGTAAGGGCTATCATCTTGAGAGCTCTTGTATGAAAAAGAAAATTGACATGTTGAACCAACTCCTGGAGAAGAATAACATCTCCCTTCCTGATTTCTCAAAGAAGAGGGAAGGAGGATCAAATTCAGAGGACAGAGAGAGAGTACATGCCTTGGTTGCAGGCACATCAAGCTCACCTAGATTCATCATAGACTCTGAATCTTCTAGAAATATGGTTTCAACAAAAAATATATTCTCCTCTCTTGACATGTTGAAAGGTCCACCAATAGTTTTGGGAGATGACTCTCTCATTGACAGTTTGGGGAAGGGAAGGATTGATCTTGACCATCGTAAGTTCAATAATGTGTTGTATGTTCCAGGTCTTGCCTCTAATCTATTTTCAGTCTATCAGATGACTCATACTAGGTCTCCAAAGAAGGTCATATTCTCCCCTGATGATGTTGAAATCACTGAGATTTCAAATGGTAAATTCATAGCAAAAGGTATTGTATATCACACTTTGAAGGTATACAAGTTTTCCTATTTTCTACCCTACTCAAACCCCTCTGCTCTTTTGATTCATGCTAATGAAGCAAGCAAGATTTGGCATGAAATATTTGGTCATCTTAACTAAAAGTATATTTCTGATTTGAGTGAAAAATATATGGTCATAGGGTTACCAAAGATCAAGTTTTCTAAGGGAGTTTGTCGAGGTTGTATCCTAGGAAAACACTTAGAGCACAAGTATGAGAAAGCTAGTCATGAGAGAACCTTTGCACCTCTTGAGCTGATCCACAGTGACATTGTTGGTCCATTCCCTCATATTTCCATGAGTCAAGCAAAATATGCACTGAACTTCATAGATGAATTTTCCAGGTATTGTTGGGTTTACTTCCTAAAGCATAAGTCTGAAGTTTTTGACCTCTTCAAAGTCTTTAGAGCCTTGGTTGAAAACCAGTCTGGGAGGAAACTCAAGATCCTCAGATCTGACAATGGTGGTGATTATGTTAAGTCTAAGTTCATTCAGTATTTTAAAGATGTAGGTATCCATATGCATCATTCAATCCCTTACACACCATAGAAAAATGGTGTTGCTGAGAGAAAGAACAAATCACTAAAGGAGATGGCAATCTGCATGATGGAGGCTAAGACTTTGCCACCAAAGTTTTGGGTCAAAGCTATAAAATGTACATCCTACATACAAAATAGGGTGCCTCATAAGTAGCTTGATGGTATGACTCCCTTCAAATCTTGGAGTGGGCACAAGGCAGATGTGACCAAAGGCTTGGGCTAGAATTCCAACTGAAAACATTAGAGGAATTTTGGGGTCTAAAATGGGCCTCCTAAGGAAAATAATAAAATAATAGTAAAAACAATAAAATAATAGTTAAAATAATAAAATAATATTGATTAATTTTGGAGGAAGAAAGAAAAAAACTACTTTTTGTGTTCGTATTTTCGACATATCTCCCTGTGTTTTTACTCAAATTTCGATCGGGAGAGCTCATTAGATGTGGAATTTGATTCCGCATCCAACGAGTACCCACACTGCATACTTTTGAAGGGCCCCGCTACCCCAAAAATAAGAAATACCTAAAAACATGTGATGATGATGTCATCATCACATTTTTTTTCAGGTATTTCTTGTTTTTGGGGTAGAAGGGCCCATCAAAAGTATGCAGTGTGGGTACTTGTTAGATACAGAATCAAATTCCGCATCCAACGAGCTCTCCCGATCGAAATTTGAGTAAAAATACAATGAGATATGTCGAAAATACGAACAAAAAAATAGTTTTTTTTAATGACAAATATGTCAATTCAACCATTATGGTTGACTTATTTTATTGAAATTCTATTGGTTCTTGAATTCCAACTCACAAAAACTTATTTTGGCACGTTTTCTTATAAGGCCCATTTTAGACCCCAAATTTCCTCTAATGGAGGAAGGCTTTGCAGCCCGAAAGCCAAGAGTGCCTATTTGTAGGGTATTCTAAAGATTCAAAAGGGTAAAAGCTGATAATTTTGAGCTCTAACAAAGCTTTCATTGAAATAAGTGTTCAGTTCCAAGAAGAGCCTTTAGTAGCAGTTGAAGTTGGAGAGTCTTCTTCACCACCAAATCCATTGATTGTAAGTGGAGAGACTAATGAGTTTGATGATTCTAATATATCTGATAATGATGATTTTATTGCAGATCCTAACAGTCGTACAATACCAAAATGGGTAGAAAAAACCATTCATGCAGTTGGGGAACTAGCTGGAAATCCTAGTGACACTAGGAGGACTAGATCTCAGGTTGAGAGTGCCCTTTGTGTGAAATATCCTCTATTTGCTGAGAAGTGCTATCTGATAGTTGAATCATATCCACAGACATATGAAGATGTAGCAAATGATCCAATATGGCAAACATCCATGAAATTAGAATTCAGCTCGCTCCATAATAACAACACTTGGGAACTGGTTGATCTTCCCCCAGGGAGAAAGCTAACTCAATGTAAGTTGGTTTTCAAGACTAATTTTTCTGTTGATGGTTCACCTTTGAAATATAAGGAAAGATTGGTATCCAAGGGATACTCACAAGTACATGGTATTGACTACAATGGAACCTTTGCACTAGTGGCAAAGATGGATTCCATAAGGCTAGATCTAGCCATTGCAGCTTCGAAGCAGTGGGAAGTACATCACATGGATGTGAAGTGTGCTTTCCTAAATGGAGATATCACTGAGGATATTTACATGCAGCAACCTGAAGGGTTTGTTTCTAATACATCTTTAGTGTGCAGGTTAAAGAAATCATTGTATGGGCTCAAGCAAGCCCCCAAGGCTTGGTATGCCAAGATTGATGGATTTTTGCTATCAACGAGTTTTGTTCGATGCAAGTATGATCCTATTGTCTATTTGAAGTTGATTCATGGTTATTTGATGATTATTCTACTGTATGTGGATGACCTTATGATTACAGGAAGTATAAAGAAAGAGATTGCCTCCTTGAAGGATGCAATGAACCATGCATTTTCTATGACAGATTTGGGATTGTTGAGCCAATTCTTGGGTCTCGAAATTGCTCAATCCCAGCATGGAATAAAAGTACATCAGTCCAAGTATGCTCTAGATTTGTTGACCAAGTTCAACATGAAATATTTCAAGCCAAGCAAGAATCCCTTCCTTTCAGGAGTTAGGCTTGAAGAAACAGGTTCTTCTCTTATGGTAAATAATACACTGTATTGGAACTTGATTGTGTGTTTGCTTTATCTTACACACACTTGACCTGATATATATTATGCAGTTAGTGAGGCTTTGAGATACATGGATCAGCCTCATGAGATCCATTGGAGAGAAACCAAAAGGATCATAAATTTTGTTCAAGGAACAAGAACTCATGGGATCTTCTATAAAGAAAAATCTAATATTGATTTGATTGGGTTTACTGACTGTGATTGGGCAAGTGACAACACATATCGAAAGTCTACATCAGGATATGTGTTCATGATTGCAAAAGGACCAATCATCTGGTCAAGCAAGAAGCAGAGTGCCATAGCACTCTCATCTACAGAAACAGAGGATAGAGGAGTTGTAAATGCAGCAACTCACTATTTGTGGTTGCAGGGGATACTTGGAGAATGTGGTTTTGAATCAGAGTTTCCAACTATTATATACTATGATAATAAGAGCACCATTATAATATGCAATGATCCAGTTCAGAGACAACTAACCAAGCACATTGAGATCCATATGCATTACAACAGATAGCTTGTGCATGATGGCACCATTGATCTACTCTTCTGTGCATCTTCAGAACAAGTAGCAGACATATTCACCAAAGTTTTTTCTAAGAAGACCTTTAGAAATCTCAAATCACTACTAGGGATTTCTGATCATATTGTGAAGCATGATTGATGACATTATTTCCAAAAATTTTGTTTTTCCTATCCATGTTTAAGGGAGGATTTTTCCACTGGGTTTTTGCCTCTTTCCTTGGTTGTATGGACAAGCAGTATGTAAAGGGTGACTAAGCCTTATTGCTAGGCCCTATAATTTTCTGATATTTACTCATAAATTCAGGCTCAAGGGGGGGTGTTAGAATAATCAACTCATAGTTACCTACCTTAGACATTAATTTTAATGATTTTTGTCTTACTACCTAGTTTCCTAGATTCCACTCTATTCTAGTTTCCTTCTACAAGTCCTAGAAGTCAACACATGCTAAAAATGAGTCATGGAGCACTTGGGAAACATCTTATAAACCCAATTTAGCATGTCTACTTTATTCCAGATCCTCCAAAGCACATATCTGCTTTTTCTAAAAAGCTTCCTGTTTTATTGAGATTTAAGGCAAAAGGAAAAGCTAGACTAGGTGTAGTTGACTTACTTTATGCCCACATCATCCTCCCTCCTTTTCTCCTAATAAAAGAATGTATGAGTTGTATTTCCATCCCTCTTTATCTTTCCTACTTAACTTAGACAATTCGTGAGCATCTTGGTAGATTTACAAAGTGCTTTATGCACCTATGGAGGATTTCACTAGATTTAGTAAGCTTGTTTTTTGACCATTTTGAATGGCATCCTTATGCATTCGAATATATCATGTAATTATATATTGTAGAATCCTATTACTTCATAATGTTGGCTATTGTACACTTATTGAATACAGATCAGTGTTATGCTCCAATTTTAGTCTCCTTTGGTGTGAATTTTGCATGTTTGATTAGCAATTTTGTGAGTGTAATTATTCTATCTCTTGGGTTCAATTTCCACAACCATGAAATGATAAATAAAACTTCAAAGCTGAAATTACAACAAGAAAACACAAGCATGGAAACATTCAAATCTCTCATTCCCTTCTTCATTTTCCTTAACAATTGTTGGTTTTATTTCTCACATTGAATTTCCCAAATTCCCCTAGACAGCTCATGCTTCACACTTGAAAGGATATTTGATACATTTCATCTCCACCTTCCACAACCAAAAAAAAAACCATGAATAAAAGAAAACCACCACTACAACAAAACCCTATGATTAGCGTCTCTTTTTGTCCCTTTTTTAGCATCCACTATCACTATTAGTGTATTTTTCATCATTTCTTGGACAAAGTGCATGCTTTTCCATGGGATGGCACTTTTAATAATGTTATTTTCATTACTTTTTAAAATTTGGTGCTATTTTGGATGCTAATTAGCATTCCAATTAGTGTCCTAATTAGTGTCATTATTAGCATCCCAATTATCATCCTAATTAGCATCCCAATCAACATCCTAATTAGCATCCCAATTAGAGTCCCTTTTTAAAAGTTGTCACTATTTTGGATGCTAATTAGAATCCCAATTAACATTCCAATTAGCGCCCCAATTAGCATCCCAATTAAAATTCCAATTAGCGTCCCAACTAGCATCCCAATTATTGTCCTTTTTTAAAAGTTAGCTCTATTTTGGATGACACTTAGCATCCTAACTAACGTCCCAATTAGCATCCAAATTAGCATCCCAATTATCGTCCCAATTAGCATCCCGATTAACATCGCAATTAGCATCCACAAAAGCATCCCATATAACACCAAGAATAGCCTCCAAAAAAACATCCTGAATAACATAGCACCATATATTAATCCAGGGTTAGTGACATAAATTGCGCCATGAATTTCAGTAGGAAAAACATTCAGCATAGTGTCAAGTATAAAGCCAGGAATTGCACCTAGAAAACATCCAACATAGTGCCAAGTATAGATCCAGGTATAGCACCTGGAATAATGCCAGAAATTTCGAAAGGAACCAAGCCAGGAATTGCACTAGGTTTAGAGCTAGGCATTGTGTTTGGAAAACGTCCGACATAACGTTAGATATATCAATGTCAATGCCAATGATCATGATTCATGTGATAGTAATTTTGGATCTCGATTTATCATAGCGGCACATAAATGATCGTAATCATGGCACTTTTTGAAATTGATTAATCCTAATGAGGGGTAAATTAGCTTAATGTCACCTAAATTTATAAAATGGCATCTGAGTGTCTACAACAACAATTGATAGACCCTAATCCCATATGATTCACCCTAACAACATGACAATGATGCATTACAATAATTATGATGGAGCATATGTTATAGCTGATTTTACCACTCCAGGCGAATCACACTTTGTATGGCCTTCCCCTGTCATGGTGCAGACTCCTTAGATCCCTTGGACCATTTTTTGTCCTTTGATGTTTCCTTGATCATCCCTAAAAACATGAGAAAAATGATACACACAACTTTTAAACCTATAAGCACGTATATACGCGGGTTCGACCACTAAAACTATGTACATCAGGATGTGTACAAAATCCAAATCCTTTTGGAGTTTTCCTTGACATGGATCTGACTTACTTGACTCCTAGCCTTCCGTATGCCTTGAGATAGCTCGGATTTGACCTTTCATTACCCCTTTGAAAAGCTATATAAGGAACTCTATGGTACATTGAAGGAATATGAGAGAATTGAGAGCAAAGAAACTATAGTCCATTGTTGCCAGAACTTATGCTTGAGTCTGCATCCCTTTGTCCCTTGGAGCACTTTTGTGTTCTTCCCAAGATTTCCTTTTGCTTGTGAGCTTGCTATCGAGAGATGGAGGATTGAGGTGGTGGAGGCCCAAGTGGGGGATTCAGTTTCTCCGGTTCGCAGACGTGCCGTCAGAGGTTGTATCTATTGTAATCTTTGATTTATATTAATAAAAATATCTTTTCCTATCCAATAATGTGTGCTTGAATGAATATTTTATCCATAGGATTATTTCAAATGCTTATACATTATTGATTATATATGATAGAATATATCTAACACCATGATATATAGTATGCTTGTATTGTTTACTTGTTTTTGAGGAAGTAATTTATCAATTCAAGCTAAAGTTGGAAAGCTCAACGAGGATCTACTTCAACCGTCCAGAATAAGGTATGAGGTCTAATCCTTTAGTGTTAGACATTTAATTTCTATTGCATATTATAAAAGATTGATTTTTGGAGTCAAGCTGTCTGTTGTGGTACCCCAAGCCATAGGAGTTTCTCTCCGTAACAGAATTGGTGACTCTGCTGGGGATGTTCCTTGTTTTTCTTCTTGGTTTTGGGGCACAATGGGCTTGATATTCTTGACTTTCTCTTTGTTTCTCCTTGTTTATGTGTTTCATTTATAGTATGTTCATCCATTGACACTCCCCTTTATTGGTTTGACCCTTGGCCTGCATTTTCCCACTGCCTTCTCTGTATACACAAGTTTTTGGCCAAAAGTCATGTATATACGCAGTTGTTCTTTAAACAGTTGCGTACATCCTCCCTTTTGGTGAGTTTGATGTTGTGGGAAGTCACTGGGTGGGTTGTGAGTGTGGTTGGGTCTTCCTTGGGTCTAATGTTGTCTGTTGGATGCTTCTTTTGTGACCAAAGACTGCTTTTTCATTGATTTTTCTTTGAAAGTAGTTTTAGTCATTTTTCCTTTTTGTTTTGCGATTAGTACATTACTCTTTTTGTCTCGGTGTCTTGCTGGGCTTGTGTTTTATACTTGCTGCAGAGATTGAGAGTTTTAGATGACTTTTATTGTATTTTTCATTCATTTATATTGAAAAATACAAAGTAGTTGCACTCTTAGTTGCATCTTAGATATGGATTTGAGGAGGTACTTGCATTGGATTGCTTGGATGAGAGTTTTTTTTAGGGTTTCATATAGGAAGGATTGCTTTGGAATTCAGAAAGGAATATATATTTATGCATCTCATGTAGTGGCATACCCTATTTTTCATTTGACAAAGATTGCACTTGGCATTGTTTGTTATGGTGTGCATATTTACTTCACTGCTGAGTCATAACTTCATTAGTTGCACGACCATTTCCCTTTGAGTAATCATAGCCAATTAAAATCAACACATAATAAAATGAATTACAGTCTTTTCTTTTATAGGGTGCACCAACAAGATTAGGTTTTAGGGTCTTGGAATAGTTAATTGTGAGTAAATTCTCTAAGACCACTAAACAACAACATGTATGTGTCTGTCCAGGTGAGTGTGTGAAATTCCTTGGTATAACCAGTGTTTCTTAGGATCCTCCTCTCAAAAGGGAGTTAAACATGAGGTAGTGTGAGTGGTTACTGATTGGGATGACCCCTAGTAATAACTGAGTAGCACTGGAGATATTTCCAGGATTGTATTTGTATCTAGGGGCTCTTTCAAGAGTTTTGGGCTTTGCTACCTTGCCCATACGGTCAATCCCGCCTGCAACTGTCTGCCTGAGCATTGATTATATTGAGGTGACCTTAGTTCCCTTACCTAGGTTATCAAGGGGGCACTTTGTAGGGGTTATCCTGTGAGTGTCCTGGCTAGGTAGAGGTCGGACATCACAGTCGCTTTATGTGTTGAAGCTAAGGGCCAAAATAATTGGTTATGTACATCCGCTTATTGTGTATGGGAGTTTTGAGCCTCTCCTAGGCAAGACATACCTACTGCATTCGGGAGCTCACATATCCTCCCCTTGGTTTGCTTATATTTTGGCTGTATATTTTCTTAGGAGTGTGCTCTTTGTGCGCTAGTTGGCCTTTGGGACCATGGTTACTTGAGTATATTTATGCTCTCTTGAGTTCGGGTCCTTTTATTTTCGGCATGCCTGGTATCCTATCACTTGTCCTTGGTCCTAATACGGACCCTGGTGTCAGACTTGGGGGCATCACAGCCCCTTACCGTGCTCATAGATTTGGGAGTGGTCACATTCCGCCATATACTCCATTTGTGAAGGATGTTGACTCCCTTTTCTCGGTCTTTACACTGGTGGTCACCCTAATGGGAGTGGTAGTGGATGTGTGAATGTTGGGTCTTCACCTTACTTTCCTTTTTTATGTCCCATCGTTCACCGCATTGTTTCCTTTGGGTGCGGTTGTCATGATGACTCCTCCCTATATCCTATAGTTTTGATTCTTTATTGACTATTTTTTGACTAATATGGTTGTCATGTAGGGTCCAATTTTTGTACACTCTCTTCGAGGTTTTGACCCGTTCATGCCTATCACAGGTATTATGTTTGAACTGGAATATAGGTTAGGATTTCACATTTGCTTGCACTTATGCATTGCCTTATGACCATTCCATATTAACCTTAGGTACGAACCCATTCCATGGTACCACAGAACCTTCAAGCTGTTCTTAGAAGTGGTACTATGTGAATGGTAGATCTTTCCTATACATGGGTGTCCTAGTCAGCTCCCATTTGCATTTGGTACCCATGCCGTGAGTCCTCTCTTAGGTCTGGGAGTCCGTTGTATAGTACTGCCATGACATTTCGTAAGAGCCTCATACTCCTCATGATCTTTTGTTGGCCTATTTCCCTCAGGACTCCCTCATGTCAAGTTGTGAATGCATTATCATGAGCTTTGCTTGCCTTATTGAGCTTTATGCCAGCTTCCCTGACATTGTGTTTCAGCCATATAGCCCGAGCTTGTCTCATGCCTAGCCATGCAGAGCCATTTTTATATCCTTTGCAACTTGATTCCCTTTTTACCAGGGGATTTTCCCCCGAGTGTCAATATCCTACACATGTATCCTTGCATTGAGCATAGGTATGTTCCACTGCTTGGAACTAGTTTTTTTTCTCTTATGACACTCGTCTCCTCCTAGTCTGTAACTATAAAGAAATTTTATTCTTTTTCAAGATTTTTAAATATTTGAAAAAGTCCAAAAAAATAAAAAAACCAAAAAGTCAGACAAGGAAAGATGTTATCTGTGGCAGCTGTCGAGTTGTGTCACCTTCGAATAGAGCACTGTATATCACATCCATTGGTTGGGTTTATAGTTTGACTTTAGGAGTTGTACTCATTTATCTGAGTTTATCTCCACTGACTAGTTAAGCTTCCAGTCAATATGGAGCCTCTGTCGATGCCTCCTGTGTTGCAAAGATGTCCCAGTTTGTATATCAAGTATATCCTGCCTTCATTCAGTCACCATATGCCATTATTCTCTTGTTTGAAGGAAGTTGAATCCTTAGTCGTCCATTCCTCAGTTATCTTGACTTTGCATGTCGGCCATTCCCAGTATAGTTATTGGTTCATGCACCTTATGATCGAGTCCTTCCACATTATACAGCTTTGCTGAGTACGTCGTGTTGGATGATGGGGGATGCCTTAATGCCCTCCTTCTAGCAGATTTCATCCCATCAAATTTAGATCATTTATTCTAGGATTGGAATCTAGAGTCAGTTTGAGTGCCTTCAGACTTGCAGTCATCAATGGCAGGTTCTCTCGCCATCGACAGTCTTTGGGATTACATCAATGTCCCCTGATTCATGGATCCTCTCAAGTGTTCAACCTCAACACATTTATTCACACTTGTTAGTTTGCACTCTAGTACCTTGATTCCCATTTTTATTATCGGTGGATGATATCACATCTATTAATGGTATACATCAATGACCAGTAATCAGATGATGGACTACTATGTTCGACCTCGACACCTCCATTCACATAGTAGGACATGTACTCGTAGCGGTTTGTGTAGAAGACTTTCTAGATTGGTGGAATCTCTTATATGCTACCTCCTTGATCATGCCATTGTTCATGAGATTTCAGCTCTCGTGACTTGATTCCAGTATATGTTAGACATTTCCAGCCATTATGGAGATCTTGATCTATAATATATCTTCAGCCATTATGGAGATCATGTTTCTTTGTATATCTTCATCATGGAGATTCTGATCTATGTATATTGTACGTGGCGATGACCACTTATGTGATATCTTGTATCATGCCTATTCATGGCCATTGTACTCTTATGTATCCGGGACTACTATATGTATTTGTAGTTATGTGTAGAGTTGTATTATTGTACTATGCTGATTAGGTGGCTGGTCTTCCATTTGGGATCCTTCATCTCACCACTTCTGGGATGGACATATAATGTATTTCGGCCATCATATGACCCCTCTGACCTCACACATTAGGGGGCATCTGTTATAGCTGATTTTACCACTCCAGGTGAATCACACTTTGTATGGCCTTCCCCTGTCATGCTGCAGACTGCTTAGACCCCTTGGACCATTTTTTGTCCTTTGATGTTTCCTTGATCATCCCTAAAAACATGAGAAAAATGATACACGCAACTTTTAAACCTATAAGCACGTATATTACATGGGTTTGACCAATAAAACTGCATACATCAGGATGTGTACAAAATCCAAATCCTTTTGGAGTTTTCCTTGACATGGATCCGACTCACTTGACTCCTAGCCTTCCGTATGCCTTGATATCGCTCGTATTTGACCTTGTAAATTTGAGCATATAGATCTGTAGACAAAAACAAAACTCACAAAGAAGATCCCACAATTTACTCAGCAATTGAAGAATGAAACAGTGCAAAAGGCTTGCATCTGTGAATGCTTTCATTAATCAAAAAAGTAATTCAGATAATAATTACAATGATGTAAAATGTCTTTAATAGCCACAAGCAATTCGAATCCACATGAGGAAGTTCGAATTGATGACTCTACTTGACTATAGGTAACCAAGACATTGTCTAAATCACTATTGGAGGACCCAGTAGTTAACTGTCCTTGTCTAAATCATAACCGGAGTTCTAAAAACACAACCAAGTGTTACATTTAGTATTAAATAATGGTTAACTGACTGTGGTAGGTGAGAAAAGCACCCCACATGTGTGCAATTAATTAAACCATGATTTAACTGAATGTAGAGGGCTAGAACTGAATGTAACTGACTCCTAGACCCAGTAGTTAACTGTCCTTGTCTAAATCATAACCGGAGTTCTAAAAACACAACCAAGTGTTGCATTTAGTATTAAATAATGGTTAACTGACTGTGGTAGGTGAGAAAAACGTCCCACATGGGTGCAATTAATTAAACCATTATTTAACTGAACGTAGAGAGATAGAACTGAATGTAACTGACTCCTAAATTGGCTTGACTAGTCATTAACTGAAGTGAACTGACCTTGGTTGGTTTCGGCACTCCCAGTTGCTTCCTAAATTGTAGGGATTGATCTAGGAGACTCCTAAATTTATGCAATCAAGTGAAATAAGTGGCAGTGAGCCTCAATTAGTGTTCCCCACACTTTGGTAACTGAAACATGTGCCCCAGTTGGGTCAAGTTTAACCAATGGTACTAATGACTATAAATAGACTAGATGGACTCCCGATTTAGACATATGACCAAATTTGGACAAGGGAGGATTAATAATCCTAACACCCCCCCTGAATGCTAACTTGGACAAACTGTGGGCCCTGGTAACTAAGACCATAGGTCACCCATTACATCAAGTAAAATAAAGTAACTGCTTAATACAAGTAACTAGGGAAAAAACCACATGGGAAAAAAGCCCTCCTTCTATCTAAGCAAGTAGAATCAGGTATCAAGTTTGAAAAACTTGAAAATATGTTGCTGCAATCTTCATCTCTGTGAGGTAGTGAAGCAGCATGCATGGTGTGTTGTGCACAGGTATTCTGGGGCCTGGCATGTAGACTTCTCATTTTTCTCCAAAACTGATGATGGGAGAAAGGAGGAATGTAACCTTTGTCTCTTGCTGAATGAAGAGGTGTATGATCATATCCATTATTCTGAATGTAGGAAGACTGAGCCCTTGCCATATTGCATCTTACAGGAAGTCTATTGCATCTCTCTGAAGGAGGCAAAACAGTATGACATAGCGCAAGAGTCTTTCCTTTCTGAGTGTCAAGTGAGTTTCTAGTCATCTTCCTAGCTTCCAGTTTGGAAGTAGGGACTGAATCTAGATCTGAGTCACCCTGAATCTTAATTTCATAAGCTGATATAGATGGATCTGCAATACTAGTAGAAGCTGTAAAAGAAATAGATGCAATGTTTTTACATTTCCTTGCTGGTGGCTGCTGAGAGTGCACTGGTTCTGAAGGAGGCATGAAATGTGAGAAATCATATGCTCTTGAAGCATGATTCACAATACCCTTTGCTATGATGCTCCCAGTAGAGATATCTATGATCTCCACTGAGTCAGGACCAAAGATCACTTGCTTTGGAGATCCAGTATGGGTCATCTGATAGACAGATAACAGGTTTGAAGCTAGTGAGGGAACAAACAATACATCTTTGAACCTTCCATGTTCAAGTTGGATAGAGCCCTTACCTTTGGTTTGTACTTTACTATTATTTCCCATCTGAAGACTAGGACCATCAAAGGACTGAAAAGAAGAGAATGATTCTATGGATGCAGCCATATGGTTGGAAGCTCCAGAATCAATGAGGAAGGCAGGTGTTGATGTGCAGCAAGATTTCAGTGCATGTCCTTTCCTTGGGTATTCTTCTTCTTCTTCTTCTTCAGAGTCTTCCTTCCTTGCGCTAGTAGGTACAGAAATGTTGTGCCTTTTCAAAAGAAGAGCCATTTCATCAAGTTGTCTTCTCATACAGGAGCTTTCTGAATGGAAGCCCCTTCCACACTAAGGGCAGAGAACCTTTCCTTTGCCATTCTTCTTGCTTCTCTTCGAACCTGAAGGTTCTTTTGACTGTTCAGACTCATCTCTTTGCTTCCCTCTTTCATTCGCTACCTTATCTCCTCTTGCAACAAGAGCTAGATCTTTGGGAGATCGAATGATCCCCATTTGGATCAATTTATCATTCTCAGAAATAAGAGATTGAATGAAAGCATCAAGAGTGGGCATTTTCCAATTTGGAGTAGTGAGCCTTACTGTTTGGAAGGTGGATACAAAGACTGAGTAGTCTGAATTGAGCTTTGTGAGAATAGCAAGAATGAGCTGATCTTCATCCTTCTTCATGTTGCATTGCTTCAACTGATATATCAGGTTCTTGAACTTTGAGAATAATTCATTTAGAGATTCGAAGTCTGATGGATTGAGAGTAATCAGATTATTTTCTAGCTGATGGATCCTCATCTCATCATGCTTATCAAACAAAGAAGCAAGCTTGTCCCAAACCTCCTTGGGAGTGTCCAAGTCTTGAATGTGAAAATTAAGATCCTTAGAGACTGAGTATTGCATGATTCCAATGGCTTCATCAAGCCTGTTCATGTACTTAGCTTTGTCTTTATCTGATTCTGGTTCTTCCTCTGTTTCTTCTATAAGCCTGAAGAGATGCTTGGTGCGGAGCAATATTTTCATGTCTTCCTTCCACTGGTGATAGTTGAAGGGAGTGAGAGGCTCTATTTGATGAGCCATTTCTAAGTAATAGGAAGAACTGAGCTGCTGTAGCGAATGCAATGAGAAGTAGAGGCTGCTTGTAGTGAATGCTGTAAGAAAGCCTGATAACCTGTCACACAATCAAACAAACAAAATGATCCGGTTGGAGATCTGAGGAGGAGAGGAGTCTTGTCCATCGAGGCTCTGATACCATGTAAATTTGAGCATATAGATCTGTAGACAAAAACAAAACTCACAAAGAAGATCCCACAATTTACTCAGCAATTGAAGAATGAAACAGTGCAAAAGGCTTGCAGCTGTGAATGCTTTCATTAATCAAAAAAGTAATTCAGATAATAATTACAATGATGTAAAATGGATTTAATAGCCACAAGCAATTCGAATCCACATGAGGAAGTTCGAATTGATGACTCTACTTGACTATAGGTAACCAAGACATTGTCTAAATCACTATTGGAGGACCCAGTAGTTAACTGTCCTTGTCTAAATCATAACCGGAGTTCTAAAAACACAACCAAGTGTTACATTTAGTATTAAATAATGGTTAACTGATTGTGGTAGGTGAGAAAAGCACCCCACATGTGTGCAATTAATTAAACCATGATTTAACTGAATGTAGAGGGCTAGAACTGAATGTAACTGACTCCTAGACCTAGTAGTTAACTGTCCTTGTCTAAATCATAACCGGAGTTCTAAAAACACAACCAAGTGTTGCATTTAGTATTAAATAATGGTTAACTGACTGTGGTAGGTGAGAAAAACATCCCACATGTGTGCAATTAATTAAACTATTATTTAACTGAACGTAGAGAGCTAGAACTGAATGTAACTGACTCCTAACTTGGCTTGACTAGTCATTAACTGAAGTGAACTGACCTTGGTTGGTTTCAGCACTCCCAGTTGCTTCCTAAATTGTAGGGATTGATCTAGGAGACTCCTAAACTTATGCAATCAAGTGAAATAAGTGGCAGTGAGCCTCAATTAGTGTTCCCCACACTTTGGTAACTGAAACATGTGCCCCAGTTGGGTCAAGTTTAACCAATGGTACTAATGACTATAAATAGACTGGATGGACTCCCGATTTAGACATATGACCAAATTTGGATAAGGGAGGATTAATAATCCTAACAGACCTTTCATTACCCCTTTGAAAAGCTATATAAGGAACTCTATGGTACATTGAAGGCATATGAGAGATTTGAGAGCAAAGAAACTATAGTCCATTGTTGCTAGAACTTATGCTTGAGCCTGCATCCTTTTGTCCCTTGGAGCACTTTTGTGTTCTTCCCAAGCTTGCCTTTTGCTTGTGAGCTTGCTATCGAGAGATGGAGGATTGAGGTGGTGGAGGCCCAAATGGGGGATTCAGTTTCTCCGGTTCGCAGATGTGCCATCAGAGGTTGTATTTATTGTAATCTTTGATTTATATTAATAGAAATATCTTTTCCTGTCCAATAATGTGTGTTTGAATGAATATTTTATCCATGGGATTATGTCAAACGCTTATACATTATTGATTATATATGATAGAATAGATCTAACACCATGATATATAGTATGCTTGTATTGTTTACTTGTTGTTGAGGAAGTAATTTATCAATTCAAGCTAAAGTTGGAAAGCTCAATAGGGATCTACTTCAACCATCCGGAATAAGGTACGAGGTTTGATCCTTTAGTGTTAGACATTTAATTTCTATTGCATATTGGAAAAGATTGATTTCTAGAGTCAAGTTGTCTATTGTGGTACCCCAAGCCATAGGAATTTCTCTTCATAAAAGCATATGGATATGATTTGATACGTATAATACTATATCATCCATTCTTCTAAGGTACTATGGCTCCTTTCTCATTATTATCGCAATTATATTGATGATGACATTCATGATGACTATGACAATGACAATGATGTTGATTTATTGTATGATGATGATGATGATGTGGATGTGGATGTCAACGATGATTCTGCATGTGGTATCACTTTTGGATCCTAATTGATTCTAATAGCACCTAAATGTCTATAACAACATATAAACAACCCTATTATCATTGAAATGGTTGTAACGACATATGAATTACCTTAACAATTGCATGACATGAATCCTAATGTCAATGAGTGATTAAGAACACTAATGACATATGCATGACCATAATGACAATGATGACGATGATTTTGTTGATAATGGACTTAATGTGAATAATGATGATGATAATGAGGATGATGATCAAGATGATTTTGATGTACCATATTTCATTGATGATGATGATGATGATGATGACAACGTTGATGTCCACAATGATTGTACATGTCATAATACTTTTGAATACTGCAAAACTTGAGATATTGAAGTTAATAACAAGTAATAGAGGTTGTGAGGTGTTGACCATAAATTATTGCTAGCTATTGGGTTTTGCATTAACTGATATGTAAATTGGGATTAGTAGTTCCCCTACCCCCCCCCCCCCCGCCCACACACCTTCCTTGTAGAAAGGTAGTACAATACCACCTATCATGGTGCTACAAAAATGTCACCCTACAAGGTTGTTTTCGAGAACCCTGCCATCTATACCATCATTTTTACCAAGAACATTTGAGGAACAAGAAGTGGATATCAACCTTAACACAAAAGCTATCTTCATTTGTACTCTTAAGGAAATTTTGGTCTTTGTTTAAAATGGAATGAAGCACCAAGCATTTCAATAATGCCCATAATGTTACTTTGAATAAGTGGATCAAATTTTTTTACATCTTTGGCCTTATAAGCAGACATCTCTCAAGGAAAAAAGAAGTTAGATACTCACATTTTATGGCATTGGTGGATTTTTCATTAAAGATTCAGAATAATTGGTTCAATTTTTGACGATTCTTTTGCGGTTTTTCAAATTTCTATTGAAGTTTAAAGTAGTTTCATTTGTTATGTGAAATTCCCTTTAACTGACATATTTGAGTATTATTTTGCATTTTACCTACTAGGATGCCAGTGACAGACTTTGATAGACTTTATAGGATATATTTGTTTTGCACTATGGAAAATCTCAGGTCACAGGATGTAGAAGTGTCTTTGGGTATAGAGGAAACCCCATCATCTCCACATTTTGAGGATAAAAATCCATCGACGAATTGGAAAACAGTCCCATGAGAATAAGGTTGGGTGGGAGTGGGGCCACATATGCTTTGCTAGTTTTGCATGGTGATAAATATCCCATGCATTATCCATGAGTATTAGTGGCAAATTTTATGGCTCAATACCTTCAATTCCAACCTCTACCTATGGAATGATCCCCAATGATCATTCTTAGTTTTATCAACCTTGACATTTCCACCAAATTAAACTTGTAGGAAATAATATATTATGAAGTATGTCATGCGTGATGATTTGGAGCCTCACACATTTCCTATAAACCCCAACAATAAATTTTATGGCCTAATAGGTACCCTATATTTCATCCTTAAACCATGGTATAAGAGGGGACATAAAATATGATATATAATGGGAAAACCAAAACCTAAGAAAACCACACAAATATTTTCATATATATATAAATAAAAAATAACAAAAAATGGAAACATAAAAAAAATTTAGAAACATTCAAAACACTTACCTCACTTACCTCTTGTGCACTTCCAATAATACACACCGCCTTCAATCGGGGACAAGAATATACCCATTTCTTAGGAACATGCGTTCAAAAACATGTTTGAAGACAAGGGATATGAACTCCCAATGGAGCCTCAGAGATGGGATTCCTCATGTATGTTGTTGTCTCTTAGCTTAGTACGATTTTGAATTGGTGGAATCAACCTATTTCCAGTTCCAAATCTAATGTTAGTCGAGAACCACTTTCCACATGTCATTATTATGTCCCCAACAGGGGATATATATGATTCTCATAGGCCAATTAATTTAGGAGGTAGGTTCAAATTTTTCACATTTGAAATGTTTTTGCTATAGTTTGTATCAAATATTTTTGGGGAGATTATTTAAATTTTGATTTATCTTGCTTCCTATTCATCTATATAGGTGATGTAGGCCTAGATATTTGTGCCCCAAGACCCGACGATGAGCTTACGTAAGTAGAAAATGATCATTTTGTGTCAGACATCCTACCATGTGGACCAGAATAAGGTGAATAGACTATTGTTATAGTGTACACAAATGCTATCTTCGATTCTAAAAAAACATTGAATATAACATGTTATACAGTGGAGAATGTCGAGTGGCAGTGGCCATGACTTGAGATTCAATCTCTTCCAGACTCACATGTGTCTCCCGCATCCCCACCATCTGTCCTAGGGATTGACCTATCATTTTCCATATACAAAGAAAAAAATTTAGAATAAATGAGGTATGATATTCATTAATAACCGATCAAGTGTTGTGTCGATCAAGTGGTATGAGTTCCCTATACATATCCAGTTTCATTGATGGCGATGATGCCGAGGAGCTACGGTGGTGTATAATTCTTTGGTTGTAGTTAATAAAGGAGTGAATAATACGAAAATATTTAACACAGAGTTCTATATAGGCATAATTGATAGCGCTTATTGTCTCACATATTTAATCGCTACTCATGTTGACTGCAATATATTGGAAATGAGGATCGCGTATTCCTGAGGCGTCGCCTCTTTGCTGTGACTGTGTAGGTATTGGTCACATGCATATTAGAATTCAATTCCTTCATGTTGTTGCATCAATTCCTTACCCTCCCTCTGTTGCTTCATTGTAGGTTGGTTAACTTAGTATTGAGATGGTGGCAATGGGAAAGCAAGGAATCTGTGGCAAGTTCTTCCTTCTTTCTCCTCCGGGGAACACTAAATCATGGGAAATTGTATACTGCTAAGCATCTATTCCTTTTGGGTAAGGAATATGGGCCTATTCATTTTGGTAAGGAATATTGATAGCAAAGTCACACCTAAATTTGTAGCTACTCCAGGGATTGGCATTTTTTTTATTAAACCTTGAAGGTATTAAAAAAAAAAACAAATCATGGATTTTTTAAAATTCTGAAATAGAATTGATCAGTTTCTCTACTTAAAAAGTACGCATTTTAGTGCTTCCATTATAGTTGGATTCGAGCAATAAGCCGGACCTAGAAGGAAAGAAACCTCGAAGCTATCAACACTGAAACTTGAGATCCACCAATTTTTTCCTATGTTTATGTTCTAGACAACCTGGAATTTTCTGCTACTCGTTTTTCATTTTGGTCTATCTGTTGTTGCTTGGACATTCGATTAGTTTGGTTCAACAAACACCAGAGAGGGTGAAAATATGCTAACTAGTGGAATGACTATGGCAATAAATATCGAAGAACAGATTTTGAGGTTGCTATCGGATCAATGGGCCAAGCTCTTGGACACTGGAATGGGTTTGATGGACCATGGCTTCAATGAAATTAATAATGTCACACTCTGGAAACATATTCTCTCTATTTCTCATGCTCAGCTATGTCCTTGTATCCAACAAGTAAATGGGTTATTTGGAAATTTTTTTTTCTTGGATATGGGGTGAAGAGTTAAGATAATTTCTCATCATTTGAGTTTATTTTTCACAACAATTTCTTTTGATTTGCATGCATTAAAATTATACACTATTGGAATAAAAACTTTGAATGTAAACATTGGTTTTCATGCATTAAAATTATACACTGTTGGAATGAAAACTCTCAATGAGAAACAGTGAGGTAGAGGATTGCATTTTGGTGGGAATTATTTGCTTGTAGATATATTCCAGGTAATTAAAGACATGGTTGTTTGAAAGTTATACCGAGGATATTTCATGTATAGATGGCAGCGTGAGTGTGTTAATCATCTCAAATATGGAATATTGGAAATAATTGGTTTTCTTCCAGACTTATTTTGCTGATATCTCTATATGTCATGGATAAAGAACAAGATTATGACATAAAGTTATTGTTCTGATTGTTTTTCCTTAATGTGATATTTTCTCCTTTTGTTTCTTTGAATTGTTCAAAATTGTTTTTGAATTCGTTGTAACTTGTTTGTGAAACATTAAACAATATTTTGATATCAGACAACTTGTTAAATGGGATTGTCTCATGATTTGTCAGCTAAATTCTGCCCCGATGTCAAAATGGAAATCCTTGAAAAATAGAAGGATCCAAAACTGGGGTAAGAGTGTTATTACTATTTTTTTATAGTGTTTTTTTTTGTGTTTTGAGCTTTCTCAGGAATTACAACATATATTTAAGGAATTTGGATGAATGAAGGTGAAATCCCACATATCCTGTTACGAGAACTGTGAATTTTAATAATGCCATGCGAATTTTCAGAATATCAAATTATGCCCAGGCAGAATTATTATACAAAATGCCATTGGGTGTTTATTGATGTTATTTTTTTGCCTATAAATTACACTGTGATAGTGGTCTAGTTATCCTTTTTGTATTGAGATTTTAATAGATAGGCCATTAGTCTTTCTCTAGACTACACATAACATGACTTATGGAAAGGCGTTTCTTTGGAGTTCATTTGTTAAAGTATGTAAGCAAAATGCTATTGACATTCTTACATTTGTATTTCTCAACAAGGTCTGTTTCATTCTATTGCAGTTTATAATTATGTTTTAGCAATATGTAACTACTATGTGTTAGTAGTGTTCCTGGTGAGGTTGATCCACTGTCTAAAAGGTGAGCCATTCAAATGGTATATCAATGACATTGATTTAATATCACTAGAGACCTTTTAGTAAAAGGTCTCTTATGTTCATTTTTATTATTTAGGAATTATTGGCATACATTAGCTAGTTTCTATATTATAGAGAGATACATTATTGAGAAATTTTGTTTTGAATGGGTTCTGTGAAGACTCAAATTGTACCTGAAGTAAATGTCCATATGAATAAGACACGTAAAGGCCAAATGGAAAATTGGGAATGGCAGTAAATACAATGAATTTCAATGCATATAAGATAGATAGGGGCTGGATGGTTTTCCATTGACATAAGGCTAGATATCTATAATAGAAACTCATGAAAGAAGTCTGCTAACAAAAACTGAGGCCCAAGTTCCACATGAAGTAGGAGTGGGTTCTGTGACCTATAAGCATGAATCAGTGGAAGCATCTTTTAAATGTATCCAAAAAGATGAAGGTAGTAAGGAGATAGGTAACTCCTCTTGGTAAAACACATCTTGAATAAGGGGGCAGACGCAATAGCTAGAAGCTACTATATTCATAAAATGAGAATAATAAATTAACTTAAAGAGTTCCTGCCAAACTAGACAGTGTTTCCCAAGAGAAGAATAGGAAGGTAAAAATTTGTGGAGAGAATGGAAAACTTCTCACTTACTCTAGAAAAATAGATTATGGACCTCACGTAATTGTTATGTGCTTGAAACCTTTTCCACGAGTCAATATAATGCGATATAAATGTTATAGGATAAGTTTAAGTTTAGACAATGACAAACATCCTTAATTGTAGTTACTAACTTATCATGGTTTAGCCCGTTGGAAAGCACATCTTGATTCTAGTGCCAGACAAGACTTGAAGCTACAATAGGGACGGAACATCATAGGAACTTGGATTAGGGTAGAACTATGTTCTTGCTTGAAAATTTTATTAGATATTTATTAATTTTGTGATCTGGAAAATGGTTTTTTTGCAACAAGACTATCTTATTCTGCTAGGGAATGAATGCTCTATATTGAAATGTGGAAGTTATTAATTTTGTGACCGTAAAATTTTTCAACAAGATTATCTTACTCAGCTAGGGAACGAATTCTCCATATTGAGATGGTGTAAATTAACTCCAGCACATTGTCACTCAAATGATCAATTCATGTTTCTTTCAAAAATAAGTAACAAAGGGGTGAAGGGGTAACACGTATATTGGCATAACTAATCTTCATTTGTCCATTCCATTTAATATCAATTTATGTTTTCCATCTTATAACTACATTCCAAACTTATCTTTTAAGAAAACAATTGCCATGAATTATATATCACAAAATAAGAGTATTATTCTATTATCTTGAGTTTCTATAATGAAGAGTTTTTTTTAGGGGCCTCGCATGATCACTTGAAGACCCTTGTACATGACCTTACTTGACATTATTCTACCTCCAATGAGCACGAGTACTTCTTTATCCCTATGTTGTTGCACTAAAATTAGGTGGGTTTTGATTACAGGAAGGGAACCAAGAGGGATTACAACACTGCTATTTTGGAGAGAAAGAAGGCTGCCAATTGCCTTGTTGTCCATAAGGCCATTAACGATGATAACTCAGTTGCCATTCTGCATCCAGACACCATGGAAAAATTATAGTTGTTTCGTAGAGATACAGATCTCATTAAGGTATCCATTGGTATTGGTAATTCCTATCCTTGTCGGATTCGATCATTGGCTTATTTGTGATATTTTTTTCTAATTTTCACACATGGGGTTTCTGTGTTTTTAGAGAAAGAAGAGAAAGGACATGATTTGTATCGCTCTCTTCAATGATACGTGCAAAGAGCCCAAGATTAAAATGAACAAGGTAGTGTGTTTGAATTCAAGGGTTTGGCTCGACGATGTTGTTTCGGTGCACCAATGCCTCGATGCAAAGTATGGCAAGCGTCTGCATATCGTGCCTATTGATGATACCATTGAGGGAATTACTAGGAATTTATTCGATGCTTATTTAAAGAGCGAGTCTTAAATCTTTCCTGATTTGATATATTTTTGTATTTTCTCTTGTTAAGTGAATGAATATTTTTGTATTTTTGAATTTTTCCTCTAAATTCTGCCTTGCCAAGGTTTTCTTCTTTTATTATGGTCTTTCACCTCTAGAAAATGTAGCTCAATGTTAATATTGGACCAAATTAGGAATTTGTCATATGTTATTGTAGAAGGGAAAAATCATAATTTTAATCAATATAGAGCAAAATTACATATCAAAGACGCATGAACAACATTGCAAAAAATGATCCCACACATTTAGTCAAAAAGAGATTATTGTCGACCAAAAGTTTTCAATTTCTTTCAAGTGAGAAGTATTCCATACTTTCTACTGGAAGGAGCTGTGTTGTCCAACCAAAAATTACTTGAAAGATAGCACTGAAATTTGTCCACAAAAGAGTGAAAAAGATTCCAGAAATTCTGCAGCTGCTCTGTCGAAAAAAAAACTACCTGCAATCACTAGAAAAAAATATATGAATGATAGCGCTGATATACTCCATAGTGTGGGCCTGAAAGTTAGCACTAAACCTGATATTCCAAAGTGGTTGTCCACCAAAAGAGTGAAAATGATTTCAAGCTGTCTACGAATGATCTGTCCATTTCCTATAATCATTTGAAAAACTTCCTGAAAGATAGCGTTGTTATTCCATACATAGGGCCATCATAAATGTTCTTAATTTTCTTTCGTGAGAAGTAATCATAATTGTCTGCTGCTTCGAGTTTGTCTAAGGAAATTCCTGTAATCATGCAAAAAATGCCTTTAATATTTTGATGATCCTGAGATTCCAATATTCATCTACAGAAAAGGAGAGTGATGAATTACTAAGTATACTCCTAAATTCATGTCCACTATTTCAAGAGTGCCTTTTGGCAGTTGAATTCCTTCTTTGGATAGTATATCTCCTTCAGAATTTCTTTCTCTATAAACGTGAGAAAAATATTTTTTGTGAAAGTATTTACCAGTATGAGTGTCTCATGTAGAAGAGGATTGAGGAGACAGCTATGCATCTAGAACTCTCCATACCTCCATTGGATAACAAGTAATGAGCCTCTATAAACTTGTAATGTAGAAATGCCAAAATTAGCTGCTAATAATGAAACCAAACGCAAGGCCCAAAGCTCATAAAGTTTGTTGGAGTTCTCCTCCTACTTTAAAATGGATGACATGTTTATTGGAGAGGAATATAATGCCTACAACACCTCTGAACTGAACATTTTTTAAGTATGCATCATCAGAAAAATATGAAGACTGTCCTTTATCTATGCAGTCCAATTGCATCTTTCATGCTTTATTTATCCTCAATAGTGGTTTGAAAGAGATAGAAATGTTAATGCTTTGAGTTGCAACATCTAAAGGAGGAAGCCTCTTATCGTCGAAAATGACTGTCCCTTTCCAACCAAATACCACATGAAACCGGTCATGATAAGGCCTTTGTGATTCCTTGTTCCTCTATGAAACAACCAATTTTTTGAAATTTCCTCTATAGATTGATTTCCTTAGATTGGCTTAATGTCAAGGATTGATTCATCCTCTTTCCATACTTCTTTTGTAAATGTACAATCAATCAGTAGATGAAAATTTGATTCTTCTGTGAGCTGCAAAGGCTGCACAACCTAGGACTATAAATTTTTTCCCTTTGTAAGATATCCCATGTTGGGATTTTGTTGTTCAATAATAGCCACATAAATATGCATGATTTGGAAGGACAAGACTCTAGACTAACTTCCACCACCACTTGTGAGGGATTATGGTCTGCTACTCCAAAAGTGTTTGTATACTTTTTTAGGTCATGTAGGAGTGTAAGAGTTGGAAGCATTCCTTGACCAGAAAAATACATTTTATTTAGTAGTCAGTCTCACCATAATGGTTTTTAGAATTTTTATATACCTATCCCATAAAATAGATTTGTTACCAATGACTCCTAGATCAGCCCCTGTTTTCCATGTTTGATGCCTAATTGAAGAGTTTTTGTGATTTGCTACAAAGGAGAGAAAGTGACATCCTTGATCTATTAAATGGAGAATCATATGAATCAACAATCTATAAAATCATTATTTTCAACCTACAATCAATCTCAATTCCCCACCTTCGATTTTATCGATCTATCATTCAGTGGAAAAGATTCTAGGAGAGCTTTCTAGAAAATGGAGGTGTTTGGCATTCTTCTTTTTGGAAACCTTATCCAATATTCAATTATCTTGGGGCTATATAATTTGTCCACATTATATTGCTACAAATACTTGTTGATTGGATTAGACACCACCCAATCTTGGATTCCAATGCTCCTGATAATAGGAAGACACTTTTTAATCCCCAACCGCCCATCGATCTGGGCATAGCCAATTTTTCCTATTTAACCAAGGGAAGCCCTCTTTTATCTTTGTCTCATGACCAAATAAATTTAAAATCCTGACATCTAATACATCATCAAAGATTATAAGGTTGACATAAGAAGAGCCAATCTCCTTCTCGATAGAGGCATCTATTCCAAATATTTATCCTTTTTCTTAAGTTGGAAATCATCCACTGCCAGTCCCAAATTTTATAGTTATTTTTATTTAAAAAAAAGCCAAGATAATTTGAGATTTTGATCCATCATTGGTTGATATGGGAGAAAAGTTACAAAAAGGATATTTTCTATCACTTAGCTTGTAAGAAGAATTGGAGTATTTCTCCATATTGATCACCAATCTTGTGGCAGACTAGAAAAAGGTGAGGTGATACTGCAATTACTTTATGTCTTGATATTCCGGAGCGTTGAAGACTAGTATATCATCTAAAAAAGGAAGATGTGTTCGAAAATATGTAGTATCAATTTTTTATTTATTTCAAGTGGCCTTCGCGATGTGCTTTCTTAATCAATGGACTGAGGACTTCAACTACCAATAGAAATAGAAAAGGTGGTAGTGGACATCCTTGTCGAAGTTCTCTTTCAGGAGTGAAAAAGTGAGTAGCTAATTTGTTTAATAAAATAGGACAAGAGACTGTGGATATATAACTCATCACCCATGAAGTGAAAGAAACACAAAATCCCAACTGTAAAGAGAAATATTTGAAGAAAAAACCAACTAAATCTGTGAAAATCCTTGGACAGGTCGATCTTTATCACCATGGATTTGAATTTTTAGATTTAATTGTATTCAAAACTTCTTGAGCAACCCCAACTGCTTCATGAATTTTTCTCCATTCTAATAATTCAAATTGCTCCTCCGATACAGATATAGTTTTAAAGAGTAATGGTTTCAATCTCCTGGCTATGACTTTATAGATACAGTTACATAAAGAGATAGGCCAGTGTTGTTCAAAAGATGATGGTTTGTCACCCTTTGGAATGATAGAAAAAATGTAGAAAATTGAATGTTTCCAGAATATGATTATAGCTTCTTGAGTCTTCAATAACCAATCTAAGATCTTCTCCCATGAAGTTGAAATCATCCTAGAAAGAAATCAACTAGCATGCCATTGGGTCTCAGGATTTTTCCTTTCTGGAAGTCTTGGAGGATATGAAATAGTTCCTCTTAGTTTACCTCCTTTATTAATTATTTATTATGTTCAATGCCCACAAAGCTTGGGAAGATGGATGGTACTTGGAGTACTTCACCAATAGTTTCCCTTCTGTCCTCGGAGAAGTTTTTGAAATAATTTGATCCTGCTTTAACTAGCTTCTATACCTTTGTGTCCAGACAGTATAGAACCATCCTCTTGTTCTATCTGCCAGAATGTATTGTGCAATTTTATTAACTTAGCGAAATTATCTAAGTATTTTGTATTTTCATCTCCTGCTTGAAGCCAAAGTGCTCAGTTTTTCAGCCTCCAAATCTTCTCTTTGTCTACTAAAAGATTTCACTTTCGAGTTTCTGATAAGATTTCCTCCTTTGATGTTTCTAATAGGTATTAAAATCCATCATTGTTATACAAGGCTTCCAGATTGTCTTATAACGCATTTAAAAGATGATCATCTCTTTGAAGTTTCTCTCTGCCCCATATAACTAAGGCTCCTTTGTCCCCTTTCAGGTTTCTTTGGAATTGAACAACAAAAATATCTCTTAACATTATATCCAATAGATTCCAAACGTCCTTTATATCCTTGAGACATTCACCTTATTTTTTAGTAAAATCCAGATATGGAAATTTTCCATTAAAAGTCTGATTTATGCTTTATATTATTACTGTAGCATTTTATTTTGAAAGCTTAAATGTTGTGGATGACAAACGTTACATATTCTATAAGAAGTTCCATCTAAACCATCCAAGGACAATCATCATAAGGATTGAAGAACTAGTGCTACATTCAACAATATACACTACAATTGTTTGTCAAAGTCACAAACCAAATTGATTACAGTCCGTTATAGCCCAATGCATGCAAAAATGTTTGTAAAAACATATACTTGATCTCTACATTGAACAGGGAAGAAATCAAACTTCTAGAGAGGGTGCACTCTATAACAGAGATATATCCATAGAGTTAAGAGTAATTTCATGAATCCTGAAACTCTTCCAGACCACTTAAACAATTAGTGCGATAAGAGGACAATGTGAACATAACAGTACGTTCATTAGAAAGATTCAGATTTAGTTGTTAGAAATAGTCATTTTGATGTCTTACCAATTGCGGGGAGTCCTTCAACCCCTATATTGACCAATGGAAAACAAAGAGATGGAAATCAGTGTGATGGTGTTTCACCTCATAATATGAAACATGAAAAAGGTCACAGAACCAACTCCTGAAAGCTTGCCTTAGAGGAATTGGAAAGAAAAACTCCATCAAGCATCAACTGCTATTTATGATAAAGCTTCCTATACTATGTTGTTAACCAACTACTAAAAGTTCCTCTTTCGTCTAAATTAATTCCAAGAGATTGTACTCATATCTGAGGAGAAACCATGTTCAGAACAAATGTTAACCCAAAAAATCCCTCACTCAGCTCTACATGGCCTACACCACCCAAGGAAACCCATGCACCACCCTTATTTCACCCCGTTGGACCCCCACAACATCAAAAAGGATTAAGAATGAGCAAAAGGGCTTAAAATCCCCAAAAAGAGCCTAAATAGCTCTCAAAGGGGCTAAAGCCTCCAAAAAGGGGGTAAAACCCCTCAAAGGAGCCTAAAACCCTAAAAGGAGCTAAATATTGAGCAAAAGGGGATAAAATCCCAAAAAAGGGGCTAAAGCCCTGGCCAGGGGCTTAGAACCCTAGAAAAGCTATAAATAAAGGGTTGGGGGTCACTCTCAAATCATTCCTTCCTTGCATACTGTTATGCTTCTTGAGTGAGTGCCTTGAGACCATTTGTCTCTCAACCCATTCACCCTCCCTCCCCTCATTTCCTCCATTGAGCCATAGGTCCCCCATTCTCAAGAGAGGTGCTTCTCCAAGCTAGGGCATGGTGGCCCATTTCCACCAAAAGAAGGTATCATTTTTGTTTTCTTTTGTTTGTTTTATATTTTTCTAACCTATCTTTGCTTGCAAGTCTCATGGCCTAACATGTTCTTGCAGGTCTCCATTGTTTGTTTGCAAGTTTTCTAACAAGTTTTATGCAAGGTATTGGATCTAAACCCATAACCTTGTGTGCAGAGGGGTTTTCATTTCATTTTGTTTTCTGTTCTGTTTGTTTTTCTTTGCATCCACCATCAGGAACTCTATCCTTCTGTCCTATAAATGGAAGGTAGCCATTCCTTCCCTGTAGCAAGGGAGAAACCCTTGCTACAGATCTGGTGACCATACCAGGTTGATCCCACAGGATCCCTGGGTTCATTTTTGCAATTTAGTTTTTTTTTCCTAGTTTGATGTTTTGTTAAAATATAGCTTACATTCCTGTTTATTTACATTTTCAGTTACTGTCGAGCCTCCTCAAGGAAAATCCGATTCCATTTGGCCACAGTACAGGTTACTGTCGGCCAGATCTGACTTAGGTTCAAAAAAATTTCAGTTTTTGGAGTAGGTCGCTCTTATTGGGCCTAGACAGGGGACCAAGTCACTCATTATGGTCTCACAGGTGTGACCAAGTTTCCTATTTAGCCCCAAAAGGTGCGACCCCCTTCCAAAATTCATCCCGCTTCTGTCTGCAAATTCTAAGCGACCCTCTCACCTGTTTCTGGAAAAATTTGGCGACCCCCTCACCAAATTTGACCCAAAAAGTGCGATCTATCATTCAGAGTTTGATTTTTTAAAACTTAAGGAATGTCAGATCGGCCCATCCACCTCTGTCTATCCAAACTGTTTTTATCACTGTTTTTATTTCTGTTATGTCCATTTCATTTACAGAACAAAGCTGGTGTAAATAAATTCTTAATAGGTTAATGAACATAGCTTGATTAAAATTTACTTAAAAACAACATCTTGCTTAACCCTTCCTCCTCTACCCAGTCATTGTTAGTTT
>LPNX010074077.1:204840-259473 GCA_001517045.1 Pseudotsuga menziesii | reverse complement strand
ACATGACTCAAATACATAATAGAAACATCCTGGAATAAACATCGGGTTACAATATATGAAATACATAGAAGAATACATTCCGAAGTTACATATACATCAACAGTCATCACCCTTCGGGGTATTCTGGGATAAGACCAAGGGTGAAGCTTGTATAGTAATAGGCATTTCACTTATTATTTTTTGAAGCCACTAAAAGTGGGTGACTTGGAAGGTAGAGGGGGTAGAGAAGGAGGGCTTGTCATGGTGCTCAGTGTCCTCCCTATTGACCAACCTTGCATCTGGGGGTGACCTATGGATCTACGGATGGGCTTAGTCCCATTGTATTGAGAGCCCAACACCCTCTCCTGGTTGAAGAGAAATATAGGTGCAAGGTAGTCACTTAGTTAGCTTATCATAATTCAGGATCAGAAATGGTACATGTCTAAATATTTCTGATTAATATTTACTACTTTTAGTCACAAAATTATGAACTCTACAGAATATTCATAAAACATTAAAGCAGCCACCAGATATAACAGAAAAACAAAAATCATACACACCATACCATATAAATCAACCCAACTCAGTTTGTGATGCTGAGTGAGCCAGTAAAATTTACAATTTACACTAAGTTAAACATCTACAGTCTTTGAGAACATAATTCCCTGACTACCTTAACTATGGGAAGTACTTGGGCTCAACCCAGAAACTCATTGTGAGGAGTACCACGGGAACCCCAAAGTAGCTAGCCGCTAAGAGGAATTGCCAAGCAAAACAGGCAATGACCCCCACCAATTGAGTAGCACACCTGTGAGGAAAAAGCCAAGCACTGTCTTTTAGCAGTCTTGGTGGCTAAGTGACCACCTGTAGCCAATAGGAATCCATTGAAACCGGGGTCCAAAAATAATTACAACCATTTTGACATACAAAGTTGACACGATTGATCCCTCACGCTCCTCCTCACACCTAAGAGGCGAACCACCATAGTTTGGGTCATTAAATCGACATCATCAAGACCATTCTTGACGAACTTCGACACCATCAGAAGTCCACACAGCCTTTGATTCAGATTTAGACCCATATCAGTCTGAACCAGATCTGCACATTGCACCATCAAGCCCCATTGGCTGGTGTGAACTGGGATCCATTTTTCAGCATAGTAATCACTAGTGGAGCCATGTCCACACCACAAACTACCACCAAAAACCCTGCAGGTGGCCCTAACATGGTTATGCAAACCCTCATAAGCTAGCTACCACCACCCATATCGACCAGGAAAGCTGTCCCACCTACAACGCATGGGGGAATTGGCCCTTCCACCTACACTACCCCTCCTGTCTTACATGGGGGAAGTGGCACTTCCACCTACACTTCCCCTCCTATTTTACATGGGGGTAGTGGCCCTTCCACCTACATGGAAAATCCCACCACATTCGAGGGCACTGACGCATCCACAATGGTGCCACAAGTACCCCCAACCATGTAGATGCATTATGCACTTGCAAATCCCACCACCATGGCTTCCCCATTTCACATCAACCTGGGGTCAAACCTTTCTTTCATGTCACATCTAAACTTACCTGATTTGGATCGGTTAACAAATGACTGTATCTTCCATCAAACGTTTTGGCCTCCCATGCCAACCAAACTTCCCTTAGACATTCCCAAGTTTGAAGGGAAGGCAGGGGAATGCCCCCAAAACCACATCATGATGTTTCATCTATGGTACTCATCAAACATCATCGTAGATTATTCGATTAGGATAATACTATTCCAACGCACCCTCACAAGTGCGGAAGCTAAGTGGTACATTGAGCTACCACATGCCAAGTGCCTAGATTTAAACTCCCTGGCTTTCATGTTCCTGCAATATTTCCAACTCCCCATCAGATATGATGAAGGGGTGGAGATCTTGTTATCTTGCCTCCAAAATACCACGACCCACATAACCGACCACATCCATGAGTGGCGGCAATGATGTAGTTTCTGTAATATCCAACTTGATGACAGGATCTTTCTGGATTGGTTCCTTAAAAACCTTGCTCCCACCTATAGCAAAGGACGTCGCATCCGAACGTCCCCAATCCGAAGAGGAGGCCATCATGAAAGCCTAATAGTTTGATATGATCTATGCATAGTCTAGATACCTTTACACCATCATTCTATATGCTCCCCATGCGGGCACATCCTACCGGGATGCACTGGGGGCATCCCATGCTACAGATGGCATCATAGGTTCTATCTCTCACCAACCATAACACCGTCCGACACCACCTACAATACCACCACAAACAAGCAACACTACTAGTGTTTCCTACCAAAACCAAACTCTGGACTATGCAAGAATGATGTCCCATTCCAGAGCCACAACTTCTTACGCACAATCTGCACCACCGTAGCAAGCCCAATCCTTAGCTTGGCCAATACATCAATACGTGGGAAAAATGCCCACATTTTTGGCACCAACACCCACCCAAATATACTATGCACCACTGGTGCAAGCTGTTCAAGCCCCCACCCCTACTCCACCTTCTCCATTGGGACAAGTGTTTGCACAAAAATACCGTCCCAACTAGCCAGCCCCCAATAACCAACAAGGGAAATCTAGGAATAATCGACCCTGAAACCAAGGCAACAATCAACCGCAGGGAGGAGGTCAACAACCAAATCCTCCCAACAATGTCGTGGAAAACTGGTCAACCCAAAATCATCAACAACCAAATGCACTGAGACGCAACGCCCCATTGCATACAAACCAAACATGCACACTTTGTGAGGTCTATGGGAACTACACATTCAAGTGTCCCTTCATGGGTCATGCTAAACAGGCCATTGGAAACAAGGTCCAACATGCTACTAATACAATGGACCAAGCCCAACCCAACCTAGCACCACAAGGACCTCTCCTATGGTGCTCCAAAACCCATTACCAATCTAAGGATTGGTGGAAACTGCACCCCCTCCCCAATCCAATCCCAACGCTCTAGGGACTCCTCCCATGGTAGAAACAGGTGTCCACCACCTTCTAGCTATGACAACTAAAGAGGTCAATCTAGAAACTAGATGAAACCAGTACGGAACCAACACCAAACCCGCTGAAACATCAGCAGCATCTACATCTAAAATAGTCAATGCACCTCTTCAGTTACCCCCTTTCCCATGCCCCCCCATACGCTAGGTTGCCAATAACACCACGGCTAGAGCTGTTGTCAGCTACAACATCGTGGATGATTTATCCCAAACTCCAAGCTGAACACATTCGACACAGAGAATGGAGAACCAAAAATGCCATCAACCATTGCCTTCCAAATCTTGTTGTCTATCCAGAATTTGGTTGTGCACCGGTGCATAGTGGATGAGGGGGAATCCACGTGCATTATGTCTACCCTAGTCTAGCAGAAAATTGGATCCCCAATTCTACAACCATCTTCCACAACTCTGTGGGCTTATGATGGAAATCCCACTAAAGCCCAAGGAATCCTCCCCCATGTCCCCATCACATTAGTTGGAAAGACGGTTCTGATTGACATAGAGGTTGTCAATGCTCAATTGGACTATAACCTTCTCGTCAAAGTAAGTTATATGTATGCCATGAGAGATGTCACATCAACTGTCTTCTGTCTCATGATGTCCCCTTACGAAGGGAAAATCGTGATGGTTGACCAACTAACTTATCATGATCTGCAAGGACTAATGACACCAGCCAACATTATCCCTACAATGAACACCATTAATATGCAAGGGATGACCACACATGCTAATGTTATTCCTCCGGTCAACACCATGGTTGACAACATACCATCCTCCCCATTGTTGAATGTGGGCCCTAGGTTGTTTTTCGATACCACCATGACGGCTCCTTTCCCCTTAGTTTCACCACCATCGACACCAAATAAGACTGTCGACTTGTGCATGCTCTCATCCAGCACTACTGCACCCAAAAAACAACTGCAGCCGTAGCCCCAACCGCAACCACAACACCATCTGCAATCGAAACATCAACAACAACTGCAACATCATCTGCAACTGTAGCATTACGTGCACCCGCAACCACAACCTCATTCCCACATACAACCATCAGGGAGTTATCTGGGCTCCTCTCCAGTTCATATGATTCTCTTCCTCTTTCCCCTGCTTGGTGTCATGAGCAAGCTAGTAATGGTCACCATAAACCTACCCAACTTTACATTGGGAATTCCCGTGTGGTATCTTGATCCACCAGCTCAACCAACAATTCCCTAGGTAGTATTAACCCCAATGCAACCCATTGCGGTCGAGTCTCATCCTCTACCCGGCCCACAAAAACCAACCACTACACCCACACCCACATCACCCCACCCAAAAAGGGCTAGGGGTAAGAATGCAAAAACTACCACTGAACCTCAACAGATCCTGCCTTGCGCCATCTGCAAAGTACAGGGCCATCCAACTTGGAACTTCCTTGAGATTCCTATAATCCATGCACATTTGGATGCCATGGACACAACTGAAAACCTCCCTGTGGTTGAGCTTCCAAGCATGCCAACAATGAGAAACAAGTCATTGAGAACAAACCATGCTTGCACCCTTTGCGGACTATATGGACACTATTCTCACAATTGCCAATACTTTCCCAAGATCCAAATCGCTTCAGTCGACCTCCATCAACATTCCCTTGAATCTGAGATCACCCTGATCGAAGAAGTTCACCCCCCACCTCCTTCTTCAGAGACCATGTCTATTTACATGATGTCCATTTATACTGACCCTCTTGTCTCCACTATCAATTATGGTCCATCAAATCTGTCTCTTCTATTGTTTCCCCAACCATAGCCGCAACCTCAGTTACCAGGGAAAGATTGGGGTTCATTCCCGATTAACATGATCCTTTTCCTTTTCCTTTTCCTACCATTCGGTATCATGAGTAACTCTATCTTGGAAACCCACAATCTATAGGATTTCACACTAGGATTTCCTATGTGGTACCTTGAACCACCTACCCTACCTCTGAGACCTCAAGATGTGTTGACTCCTGTCCAGCCAATTGAGATGATGTTGCACCTACCTTCGGGTCCATTAAAGACTCCTCCTGTCTCGAGGCATGCCCCTATTTCTCTAATCGAGACTGGGGGCAAGGCCACCAAAGCTAAAACCAATACCATTTACATGATCTTTGGCACCAGTTTCCCTTCCATCTCATTGATCGTGGAAGATCCACCTGATCTATCCCGGCACCACTTACGTGATGATGGAGAGATTTGTAAGACTGCCTCCAGTTTTACCTCGTTCTCTTTAATCCATAGTGTGGAAATGGTTCTTTCCATAGAAGACCATATTTTGTCACCCCGCCTTGCCAATGACCTTCCTCTTGGCAAGGGGGCATACCTCTTCGTTGACTCTGATGGAAAACTCGTGGAGAACCCCCACAATGGGATCTACCACAAGAGATTTTACATTTAACATCACCAATGAATCGCTTCATTTTTCAATGTTTTTCCCACAAGTCAGAGGCAGCACCATTAGATACTAATCCAAAGTCACCCGGAACCTATTCGAGACACCTCTCACACCTTCGGGCTCAAATTTCTATCTCCTTATGAGACCATCGTCTTATGTTTAACAAACAAATTTTGGGACCACTCCCCAAAAGTTACCTCGATTTATGAGCCAAATCATGGTGATGCAAGTGCCTGTGGACCTGTGCTTGCATCACACTTTCCTACCGCTACTCATGTGGGTTCTCGGGCCACCACCCATTAAGGAACATCATTTTTATTTTAACACATAGCTATCCACTCCATCCACCGCACCTTATGCTGATATTCAGACCATCGTTTGGAAAATGGATCATTTTCTTTGCATGTATTTGGCATATAACTCCCTCCAAACTTGCACTCACATCACATGTAGTCAATGTTGTCCACCACAATTCACACACAACTCTCCTAACCTCTGTCCTAGAGCCACCTCAGTTTGCATGCCTTTTCTGCACTGACTCACGTGCCTCTGCCGTGATCTATCCCACGCATGTATTGGTATGTTTAAGAGCCACTTGCTCTGTCCATACTATGTGGATGAACTTTGGACCATTTTCCACCGTCCCGACATGGGGCACCGCCTGTGCCACCGCAATCGGTTAACCATACTAGAGTTTCTTTTAAGCTCTTTTCTGACTCCTAAAAGAATGAATGATTTTCGAGTGCAACTGCTTCCTTTCCTGCTCGTTAAAGTATAGGAAATGGCATCTACATTGTCTCATTTATCTCCTTTTGTGGACTATGTAGACCATCAAATGAAAAGGACCACAGTAGCATATTCAAGCCAAGACCATTCCCCTCTACATACTTTTATGCTTTATAGGGTAGAGGGGCCACACTTTATGAAAAAGATCTATATGGGTTGTCATTAAGCTCTTTTCTAGTCTTCTCATCAAGAAAATATTTCTGAGCAAACTTGGTTTCATTCATGCTCGTAAAAGTATCTGAATGACCGTCCAGTCAGTATAGGTTTAACCTTTTCTGGCCTGATTGGACTACCAATGGTAAAGAAGTATCTCATCCCTTACAGGATGGGCAAGCTCTCCTGTATATACTTTTATCATTTTTTAGGCATAGGAGACTAGCAACAAAACATATCCCCCACTGGAGTCTTCTTCATTCTTACAGACTCTCTAAAATTGAAAGAACCTTTGAGCATTTACTTTCTCGAGCTCGCCAAAAATCCACGAGATCGTACCACAATGGTGTCTTTAGACACCACCCCACAGAAAATAGTTTGGCAGCATTTCCACTTTGGGTCGCGTTTGTTCAGAGTACTCTGCAATGTGTCTTCCTCAGATCCCATCAAATATCAAAAGTGTCTACCTCCCCCAAGTATTTCCCATCTGCAATGATATTCCTAGTATTACAGCTATGATCTCATTCCCTTGAGCTAGTTTCATTTTCTGCCTGGTCCACCCTATCGTCATACTCTGAATAAAGGAAGTTTGAGTCTATTACACTCCCCCTGCCCTTGTTCAACTCTTTCCCTCCCCCCCCCATTCAGTGGGTCAGTATGCGGATTGTCTCACATATTTCGGTTATCTCCCTCGTGCTTCTCGTCAAGGAAACATAATTGCCTTGACTAGGGGTAGATCTCCCTCTGTCGATAACAACACACATATTCCAAAGGATAGACCCAGAGATCCCTGTATCTTGGTTCCATTAACCTCATTGATGAGTTCCTTGGACCACTTGAGAGGAGTCTTTAGTGCCTCTCGGGATGGTTGTTTCTCACATGCTCGACTCCAGCTACATCATCGTACTATTGAGATTCGTGCAGGGTATTGATCCATGCAGTATTTGGTTGAAGACCCTGGATGTCACTTGAATCTACCACATTGATGAGTCTACTCAAGGGACCTAAACAAGTTCATGTCCCTTGTGATTTCCAAGTTGCGTTGGAGACAATGTTCAGAAGCCCCAGTAGTGCTTCTATATAGATTTAATATTGATGCAACATACTTGTACCATAAAGACTCTGACTCTCAATCAGTGAGTCCATATAGCTATGTACTATTCCAGATCCACCAGGCTATCAGTCATGAAGATATAGCATTCCATGAGAATGCCATGGGTCGAATGTAGAAGTTCTTCATATCAGTATTGTATTCAGCCTCTCATTGAGGCAAACACTATGTATCATCAGTTGTATATGATCAGCTCTTGTATTATAGAGCATATATCACATTGTTCTTTTGACATTGTTATGAGAATGGGGATGCCCACCTCATCCATATACAAGTCACACATTATTTTTATCTCACCCATTGATGGGAACCATATTAATGCAAAAACCAAAAGCCACCATGCCCCAGCCCAGGAAGCACCACCTCTTTACAGAAAATCCTATGATGTCCATCGGCCATACGATGAGCTCTTGCCCTCACACATCATGGGGCAATCTGTTAACCGAAAAAATCCCTCACTTAGCTCTACATGGACTACACCACCCAAGGACACCCATGCACAACCCTCATTTCACCTCGTTGGACCCCCACACCCTCAAAAAGGCTTAAAAATAAGCAAAAGGCCTTAAAATCCCCAAAAAGAGCCTAAATAACTCTCAAAGGGGCTAAGGCCTCCAAAAAGAGGCTAAAACCCTAAAAGGAGATAAAGATTGAGCGAAAGGGGCTAAAATCCCAAAAAAGGGGCTAAAGCCCTGACCAGGGGCTTAGAACCCTAAAAAAGCTATAAATAGAGGGCTGGGGGTCACTCTCAAATCATTCCTTCCTTGCATACTATTGTGCTTCCTGAGTGAGTGCCTTGATACCATTTGTCTCTCAAGCCATTCACCCTCCCTCTCCTCCATTCCTCCATTGAGCCATAGCTCCCTCATTCTCAAGAGAGGTGCTTCTCCAAACTAGGGCATGGTGGCCCATTTCCATCAAAATAAGGTATAATTTCTATTTTCTTTTGTTTGTTTTAGTTTTTTCTAACCTATCTTTGCTTGCAGGTTTCATGGCCTAACATGTTCTTATAGGTCTCCATTGTTTGTTTGCAGGTTTTATAACAATTTGTATGCAGGGTATTGGATCTAAACCCATAACCTTGTGTGCAGAGGGTTTTCATTTCATTTTGTTTTCTGTTCTGTTTGTTTTTCTTTGCATCCACCATCATGAACCTTATCCTTCCATCCTAAAGATGGAAGGTAGCCATTCCTACCCTATAGCAAGGGAGAAATCCCTGCTACAACCTCAAAAGTAGAAATTCTAGGAGAAAGAACAAATACAACATGCAATCACTGTGTTAATTTGTGACTAGAATAATATGCAAAATAGTTGACCCTATCTTAAATATAATTTAAACTATAGCAATCCTACTATAATTTCCTTTTAAATCAGCCTTTCCTCTATTTTGACAAAGAATTTGGAAAGTTTCTTCAACTTCAAGTTTGATTTTCATAATTGCTGAATATATTCGCAAATAGGACAAGCCCTTCACAGAAAAGGAACAAACCATGATGCCTCCAACCTTAGGTTCATAGTTACCTTTGACCACCAAAAGGTTCGAGTGGACAATTTATATCTTTCTTCAGTTGTCAATAATTGGTATGAGTGAAGTTACTTGATAGCCATGGCCCTAATAAGTAATTCTAGGTAATAAAGACCAACTAAGAACTAAAAAGAGAACACATTTATTTTGTTTCAATAAACGATTAAGAGAGATATACACAACTTTCCATAAAATTGTGGACTTCTAGCAATGGATTCAAAAAGCAAAAAGAAAGCTAAAAAGCCACCTGAGCAAAAGAGAGACAAGAAACAGTCTCCGGAGGAGCCACAAGGTTCCAAGAAGAACTACCAGAAGAAGAAAAACAAAGGTGAAATAAACAAGTGCGCATACTACAATAAGGGAAATCACACTGAAAGCTCTTGTATGAAAAAGTAGATTGATATGCTGACCCAACTCCTGGAGAAGAATGGCATCTCCCTTCCAGAAAGCTCAAACAAGAGAGAAGGAGGATCAAGTTCAGATGACAAAGAGAGAGTTCATGCATTGGCTGTTGGCACATCAAAATCACCCATTTTTATCATTGATTCTAGAGCTTCAAGCATTAGAGGAATTTTGGGGTCTAAAATGGGCGTCCTAAGGAAAATAATAAAATAATAGTTAAAATACTAAAATAATAGTTAAAATAATAAAATAACATTGATTAATTTTGGAGGAAGAAAGAAAAAAACTACTTTTTGTGTTCGTATTTTCGACATATGTCAATTCAACCATTATGGTTGACTTATTTTATTGAAATTCTATTGGTTCTTGAATTCCAACTCACAAAAACTTATTTTGGCACATTTTCTTATAAAGCCCATTTTAGACCCCAAATTTCCTCTAATGACACATGGTTTCGACTAAGGAGGCCTTCTCCTCACTGGACAAGTCGAAAGGACCATCTATTGTACTGGGAGATGAATCTCTCACTGAAAGTTTGGGCAAAGGGAGGATTGATCTTGATCATGGTCAGTTCAACAATGTGTTGTATGTGCCTGGTCTTGCCTCCAACCTTCTATCAGTGTATTAGATGACTCACACTGGGTCTCCTAAGAAATTCATATTCTTCCCTGATGAAGTTGAGATCACAGAGATCTCAAGTGGTAGAGTCATTACAAAAGGAGTTGCAAATCATGCTCAAAAGGTAGACATGTTCTCACACTTCCTACCCTACTCAAACCCCTATGCTATTCTGATTCATGCTAATGAAGCTAGCAAGCTATGGCATGAAATATTTGGCCACCTAAATTACAAGTATCTTTCTGATCTTAGTGAAAAAGAGATGGTCATAGGGTTGCCCAAAATAAAATTTTCCAAAGGAGTCTGCCAAGGTTGTATCTTAGGAAAACACCCAGAGCACAAATTTGAGAGAGCTAGTCATGAGAGAACCTATGCACACCTCGAGCTGATCCATAGTGATGTTGCTGGACCATTCCCTCATATGTCCATGAGTCAGGCCAAATATGCATTGACTTTTATTGATGACTTTTCCAGGTATTGCTGGGTTTACTTCCTGAAACACAAGTCTGAAGTTTTTGGCCTATTCAAAGTCTTTAAGGCTTTGGTTGAAAACCAGTCTGGGAGGAAACTCAAGGTCCTCAGATCTGACGATGGTGGTGAGTATGTCAAGTCTGATTTTATTAAATATTGTGCATATGCAGGTATTTAGATGCAGCATTCTATCCCTTACACACCACAGCAGAATGGTGTTGCTGAGAGGAAGAACAGATCACTGAAGGAGATGGCAACATGCATGATGGAGGCCAAAACTTTGCCACCAAAGTACTGGGCTGAAGCTATCAACTATACAGCCTATATCCAGAATAGGGTGCCTCACAAACAGCTTGATGGTATGACTCCCTGCGAAGCATGGAGTGGGCACAAGCCAGATGTGACCCATTTCAGGATTTTTGGCTCAAAGGCATGGGCTAGGATTCCAACAGAGAAGAGGAAGGATTTGCAGCCCCAAAGCCAAGAGTTTCTTTTTGTTGGATATTCTGAAGATTCAAAAGGGCACAAGTTGATAAATTTGAGCACAAACAAATCCTTCATTGAAAGGTGTGTTCAGTTTGAAGAAGAACCCCTTGCAGCAGTGGAAGTTTGTGAAGCCTCTTCACCACCTGAACCTCAAGAAGTAAGTAAAGAGTTTGTTGAACATGATGATTCTGATTTTTCTGATGGAGGTGAGTTTATTGCATACACTAACAGCCCCACAAGGCCAAAATGGGCAGCCAAGACACTACATGCAGCAGGAGAGCTAGTTGGGGATCCCAATGACCCAAGGAGGACTAGATCTCAATTTGAGAGTGGTCTGTGCATGAAGGATCCTATGTTTGCTGAAAAATGCTATTTGATGGTGGATTCTGATCCTCAAACATATGAAGAAGCAGTAGGAGATCCAATATGGCAAGCTTCCATGAAGGAAGAGTTCATCTCACTCCAGAAGAGCAACACATGGGAGCTAGTGGATCTTCCTCGAGGAAGAAAGTTAGTCCAGTGTAAGTGGGTCTATAAGACCAAATTTTATGCTAATGGTTCACCACTGAAGTACAAGGATAGATTGGTATCCAAAGGATACTCACAGGTTCATGGGATAGATTACAATGAGACCTTTGCCCCAGTGGCAAAGATGGATTCCATCAGGCTAGCTCTAGCCATTGCAGCCTCAAGGCAATGGGAGGTACATCATATGGATGTAAAATGTGCCTTATTGAATGGAGATATCCCTGAAGAGATATATATGCAGCAGCCTCAAGGTTTTTCTACTAACCCTTCTCTTGTGTGCAGGTTGAGAAAGTCATTGTATGGGCTAAAACAAGCCCCTAGGGCTTGGTATGCCAAGATCGATAGCTTCTTGCTATCACTGAATTTTGTTCGATGCAAATCAGATCCAAATGTCTATTTGAATTTAGTTAATGGTTCATTAATTATCATTGTGTTATATGTTGATGACCTCCTCATTATAGGAATCTCACAGGATGAGATTGCTTCCTTGAAGAGTGCTATGAACCAAGCCTTCTCCATGACAGATTTGGGGCTCTTAAGTCAATTTCTGGGGCTTGAGATTTCTCAAACCAAAGCTGGAATCAAGGTGCACCATTCCAAGTATGCCTTGGATTTTCTGATCAAATTCAGAATGCAAGATTGCAAAGCAAGCAAAAGTCCTTTCCTTTCAGGAGTGAAGCTAGAAGAAGCTGATTCTTCACCTATGGTAAACAATACACTGTATAGGAAATTGATTGGATTTTTATTGTATCTAACACATACTAGACCTGATATTTGTTATGCAGTAAGTGTGGCTTCTAGATACATGGATCAGCCTCATGAGATCCATTGGAAAGCAGCCAAAAGGATCCTTAACTTTGTTCAGGGAACAAGGACACATGGGATCTTCTACAAAGCAAAATCTGATCTTGATTTGATTGGGTTTATTGACAGTGATTGGGAAGGTGATAGCACAGATAGAAAGTCCACATCAGGATATGTTTTCATGCTTTTAGAAGGGCCAATCAGCTGGTCAAGAAAGAAACAGAGTGCCATTGCACTCTCATCTACAGAAGCAGAGTACAGAGGAGTTGTTAATGTAGCAACTCAATGTTTATGGTTGCAGGGATTACTTGGAGAGTGTGGCTTCGAATTAGAGTACTCAACTACCATCTACTGTGATAACCAGAGTACCATTCAAATATGCAAAGATCTAGTTCAGAAGCAGAGAACCAAACACATTGAGATCCATATGCACTACATCAGAGAGGTTGTGCATGATAGCACTATTCACCTACTCTTCTGTTCATCTTCAGAACAAGTAGCTGATATCTTCACCAAAGAATTTTGTGAGAAGAACTTCAGCAATCTCAAATCACTACTGGGGATTGCTGATCATGCTGTGAAGCATGAGTGAAGACAAGATTTCCAAATTTTGTTTTACAGTCCATGTTTAAGGGAGGATTTTCCCAAGTTGGTTTTGCCTCTTTCCTTGTTTTAAATGGACATGCAGTATGTAAAGGGTGACTAAGCCTTATTTATAGGCCCTATAATTTTCTGATATATTACTAATAATTCAGGCTTAAGGGGGGGTGTTAGAATAATCAACCCATAGTTTACCCACTTAGACATTAATTTCATTATTTTTGTCTTATTTTCCTAGTTCATGTGTCCCACCTTGTGCAAGTTGTTATTTACCTATCCATAGAGGTAAAACTTGCCTTATTTGACTCATGTAGCACATGGGAAAGCCCATGGAATCAAATCTGCTTTATTCCTGGCCTCCTAGGTGCCCTTCTGTTTTTTCTGCTTTATTCCCTGCTTTTTCAGTGTTTTAATGCAAAAGGAAAAGCTGGACTAGGTGAGGTTGACTAGTTTTTTGTCCCACACATCCTCCTCTCTTTTATCCATGCAAAAGCATGTATGAGCTGCCATTCCACCACTCTTTAGATTTCCTAATCCTTTTTGCCAATTCGTGAGCTCCATGACAGATTTGGGATCAACTTTTTACACCTATGGGGGATTTGCTTATTTTTAGTAAGCCTGCTTTATGCTAGATTTGGTTTGCTCCTCATGCAATCGAATCCTTGATGTATTCTATTTATTCAGCAGCCTATGTTATTACAGGGTTGGCTATTGTACACTCAGTTAATACAATTTAGTGTTATAGCTCCATATTCAGTCTCTTTTGTGAGTGATTTTGCATGATCAATTGATAATTGTTGTGAGTAAAATTAATCTATTGCTGGCCTTAATTTCCACACTTCAAAGTTTTTTCCATGATGACATGACCTATTTCATGTTGTAGTTCTCAATCTTAATGATCTCTCCTTCGAAAGCTTTCCGAAAGGTTGATGTGATTTTTCTCAAGAAGAGAAGTATCTTCATCAAGTTTCTTTTTCATGCAGGAATGTTCAGGGTGGAAGCCCTTCCTGCAGTATGAACAACTGAAATTTTCCTTCCCATGATGCCCTTTTCCCTTGTTCTTCTTTGAGCTGAAAGGCTCTTCATGCTGCTGGTTTTCAACTTTAGGCTTAGGAGCTTTGAATTTTTTTTTTAGGTTCTTCTAGTGCTTTCCTTTACCCTTCAGATATTTGGGCCCAAAGACATAGAGGGCTTGATCATGGGAGGATTTGATGATCCCCATCTGGACAATTTTATCATGTTCACTTGTTAGGGACTCAATGAAGGCATTGAGAGAAGACATCTTCCATCCAAGGGTTGTGAGCTTCCCCACATAGAATGTAGAGACAAACATTGAATAATCAACTCCAAGTTTGGAGAGAATGGCGAGGATGATCTGATCATCCTCCTTCTCCACCTTACACTGCTTCAACAGTAAGATAATGTGCTTGAACTTTGTGAAAAAATCATTTAAGGTATCAAAATTGGAAGGTTGGAGAGACATCAACTCGTTTTCAATATGGTAAACTGTCAAATTATCATGTTTTCCATACAGGGTGTCCAATTTGTCCCAAATTTCCTTTGGAGTATTCAATCCCAAGAGATGGAAAAGAAGATCCCAGGAAATAGAGAGGCACAAGAATCCGAATGCTTCATCTTTCTTGTTCAAGAATCTAGCTTTGTCTATCACATGAGTAAGCTCTTCTTCAGCATCCATGGTGACCCAATAAAGTCCTCTGGCATGTATTTGGATCTCCATCTCTCCTTTCCATGAATGGAAATGGAATGGAGTCAAGTGTTCTACGGAAGAAGCCATTTCAAACTGCTGGAGCGAATGCTTTCACCTGTTAAAACCTACAAAACACAACAAAAGGGGCACCGTTAGGTCGAACAACTTGCACATTTTAGGATTTCATCACACCCAGCATAGTTGATTAAGCAAGCTTGATAAACAATTTCCTAACTTGGGGTATTAAGTGGTAAGCCTTTGCTTCTGGTGCAGTGCTGGAATTTTTGAGCTTTGCTCAATTTTTCATGCAAGATCTGTCAAAAACATTTTTTTTGAGAGATCTGAGCTTCGTCTCACCGTGAGCTCTGATACCATATTAATTTGTCACGGTGATCTAGGGACTAAAAGCACAATCACTCAAAGAATTCAGACAATTAAGCATAAAATTGGCATAATGGTGCTGCAATGGAAGTAGCAGCTCTATATAATCAAATGAATAATGAATAATACAATACAATGGTCATCAAGATGCATGAATTCCAAGACAATTCAAACTCCCAAAGAGGTCATTCAAATTGAATGAGTGGGTGTAGCTTAACTGACTATAAGCCACAGTAAACCCACTAGTTAACCAACTGATCAAGTCTTGATTGACTCAACTAAGTCCTAATTGAGGTCAGAGTGCAATGGATGACCACGTCTAACTGAAAGTAGCTAAAACACATGTCAATGCATTCCAACCAACAAGTGGTAGTAGATCATCAGCTCCAATGAGCCTTGATGAGGTTAACTGAAGTCAAACTGGCCATCGGAGGTGGTTGGGGGCGCCCCTGTTGTCTCAAGTTCATTAAATATTAACAAATAATCAATATAATGAATGGAGGCACCTTCACCACTTATCTTAACTTATTGTAACCATCAGTTAGCAATTAGTTGCATTTATGACACTCATATCACCCCTGGAGTGCTCCAGTTAGCCTCCCCAAATAAAGGAGAAGGCTTAGTTGGCCTCCTTGATTGAAGGTAGGCATGGGTGTGCTCATGCTGATGTCATAGTATGCTCATTTGATGCCAATTAAGTCAATAAAACTTAGGATAGTGGTTTAACTAGGCAAAATTGACCAAATTAAGTGTGCATGGTGGGTAAATGTCTCGAACAAGACAAACTCAATGAAATACTAAGGTAGTGATGGAATGGATTGGCATAGTTTAGAATGTGGCATGACAACATATGAGATAAATGAGATAGACATGGATGATAAGACCACATGAATGAATGATATGCAAATTCGATCTAAATTTGATGGTCATGAAGCATCCCGCATGAGATCCAATGGCTGAGGGTCAGTTGCAAAAAAGATAGGAGGGAGGATGAAATTCCACAAAAGATCAATATCGGATGGCTAAGATTAGTTTTGCTAGAAGGAAATCGACAGTGTAGAAATGGAATTGTGAAAATAATTTTTAAAGATTCAATGAACCTAGATTTAAAGATTGACTGTCAGGAAGATTTCCATGAGAGATCGACGGTGTGAAAAGGTTAGTGCTAAAAATCAAAGGAGGAGCAGTGCGAAAGCAATGTTTTAGCCTTTGAGAATCCGAACTCTGCATCCCGCATTCTGGAAGATAAACAGTCACTGAAGAGCCCACAAGAGATTAATGGTGCGGAAAGATAACTACAGAAATCATGAAAAGACATTTTGAAAAGTTACAAACCCGCATCGCACAATCCTTATCTTACCTCAGATCACTGATCAGGAAAATGCCCGACAAGAATCAACGATGGGGAATCGTTGATGAGGAAATCATGGTGTGGAAATACAATGTCAAGGAGGAAATCTATGTGTTAGATTGACGGTCCAGAGAGAATTAGAAATAGGATCAATGGCTCTGATTAAATATTGAAGATGATCTTGTGGAATGAAGATGGATATTGCAGAAGATGATAAACAGGGCTACGGAAATGAATTATGAGTTGTGGGAAGAACGAAATGTTTCCTTTGCTGAAGCAATGCAATGGTTGAATGGGTAGATGATGAAGAGGTATGTCTGTAAGTAAAAACTCATGATCCAAAATGAAAGAATGCAACTATAGAGAGACATTTTGGTAGGTAATAGGTAAAAGGTATTTATTGAATGAATGTATAAAGGAAAAAGTGTCTCTGTTAGTAAGTCTGATAGAGTCCAAAGTGAATAATCTTTCAACTTTTCTAAAAGATTGAGAACATCAGTCTAGGGCAGTAGGTGGTGATAGGGCAGGACACAAGTCTGTAGGGGGTCGTAGCCTCCTTCCAGTTGTAGCTTGAGAACAGGTTGTCATAAAATCCTTGTTTGTTGAAGCAGGCATAAAAGCATAGGGGTGTTGTAGCATCCCAGTTTGTAGTTGTAGCAAAAATATAGGGTGTATCTACATCTGTTCTGTTGCAGCAGACAAACAATTTTGTAAATTCATCTTATTAATGAGTTTGTGTTGGTGGTTTGATCTTTTGAGGTTTCCACGATAAAATCTGTGTTGATTGTTTGTTTTGTGTATTTTAAAGTAAAAACTTACAATACTGATTCACCTCCCCTCTCAATATTGTGGGATAAACCAACACAATACTCACCTATTTTGTCATTAAAATCACATATTCAATATAAAATTATATTTTATTTTAAATATAAATATAAATATAAATAATATTTTAAATTTAATTTAATTTAATTTTAAATTATAATATGTTAAAATTTTAAATTTTAAATATAGTTTAAATTTAAATTATATTTTCATAGTCCCATAATTTAAAAACCCTTATTTAAAACCTTGCAATACCATCCTAGATGCAAACATTAAATTGTTTTAAACCTCAAGATTGCATACATTTTAATACTATCCTAAATATAACTTCAAAATTAAAGTATAATAGTATTCAAAACATCTTCCCCATACACGGTTTTAAAACCATGTGCAAGGAATCCTAAACAACCCATGGTTTTATTGTACATGGTTTAGGAGGGCCTTACAAATGGTTTTAAAACCATGTGTAAGGCATCCTAAACAACCCATGGTTTTATTGTACATGGCTTAGGAGGGCCTTGCAAATGGTTTTAAAACCATGTGCAAGGTCTCTTAAACAACCCATGGTTTTATTGTATATGGTTTAGGAGGCCTTGCACATGGTTTGTTTACGAGGCCTTGCAAACATTTTTTTGCAGATAATTAAATATTTTATTTATTATTATTTTTTTAAGTAGGAATATTACAACATCTCCCCCATATTAGGTTGTTTTTTCTTGCCGACATTTATTTTGGCAGATAATTAAAATTTTTCTTTTTTATTATTTTGTTAGTAACAAACATTACTCGACAAACATTATAAGATCTCCCTCATACAAGATTAGACAAACATTACAAGATCTCCCTCATACAATATTATGACAAATGTTACAATATCTCCCTCATACTAGGCTGTAGAGTGCCTCTCAATGCAATAAACCTGTTACTAGCATGTTTTTATGTTAGACAGTCAAGATATAACCTGTTTTCGTTCACATTGCATGTGTAAATTCCTTCTCATTTAATGGGTGTTTGCTGGTTTTGCACCAAATTCAATTTGCGAGTTTCTCTAAGGCTCCTAGATATTCCTGTGGGTCGAATTTCTCACAATATTGTGACAATCATAGTTGCATTAGGCTCTCTAAGAATCCAATATTCCATGACAAGTCTAAACATATTGAGATAAGATATCACTCCATTCGAGATAATGTTCAGAGGGGAGTTGTTGAGTTTCAATACATATATACTAAGGAGTAGGTGGTTGACATTATCACAAAGTATTTGGGAAGAGGAAAGAATATTCATTTCAGAGACAAGTTGGGGGTAGTGGAGAACAACTTCCTCAGTAAGAGGGAGTATTCATTTCAGAGACAAGATAAAAATGCATAAACATAGCCTTAAAGGGAAAAAAGGCTAAAATAATATGCTAGTGCCTATTAAAGTATGAAAGCTATAACTACTTGATATATAGTAATAACATCCATTGGTGTCAAATGTGCTATTTAGCCTTAATATCCGGTATCAATATGCATTTGTTTCGAACATTCAATATCATTGTGTAGGTCATATATGAGGTTTGCATATTCCTTATCACTAGATTTATACTTAAAGACACATTTATATTTTTGAAGCTTTGTGACAAATAGTTGTGAGATAAGAAGGAAACAACAGTTTTCAATCTTTCTTATTGGATCTTCCTGATCCATTCTGAATCGAGATTCATTTGTAATCCATGTAGGATCCATCAAACATTCATATATATATATATATATATATATATATATATATGGGATACATTCATACAACACATATCCATTACAACCTAGTGTCCATGGTACTCTAAAACTGATGCAGATGCAAACCTTGAACTGGTGAAGCATGTGATGACACTGAGACAACCCCAAAAAACATAATAGATAATATAAAGAGAAGGGCCTAGAGGAAATATTCAATTAAGGAAATCAAGAAAATTAGTTATCAAAAGATGAAACAAGATGCTATCTATCTGCACCTTTTATCTTTTGCATTGGATTCTAATTAGAAACATGATAATATTCTCTTGGTGCTAGGAAAAAAGGGGTTAAAAGGACAAGGAATGTTGCATTAGATTTATAGAACAATATTGCAAAACCTAGAGTCACATTTGATCTCTTCCATGAATTTTCTACATTTGTATCATCAAAGGGTATGCATGCAGCTATAGATGCTATGACTGAAAAGAACAGGGAACCAATTAAATGAACTATTATAATGTAGATAACAATAACCTTCAAACTTTGCTTTTTTTATTCTATCACATGTTGTTAATTCCTTGTCAATTGAGAAGAATTGGAAAATTTATGGCTTCATCAATTTAGTAAACAAGAACATATTGTAAACAAAAAAGGTTAAGGATCTTCCATTTGTCCATTCCAACTTCCACCTATCTTGAAAGAGACCATATAGTATAGGAAGGGTCCTAACATGATATGAGAAATAGAACCCAAATTTAGTTGAGAATTTTGTTTAATGCACTCTCTCAACTTAATTTATAAAAATAGGTAACAATGATTTGGACATATACGAGTACAACATATACATTAGGATATAATTTCCCTTCATATTCTAATATTTCCCCCCCAAGAGAATATTAATGTTGTATAATTTGAGTAGTCATATGATGAAAATGATGAATTTATTAAATGATATGTAGATCAACTGATGTTACGAGGACTTTTGAGACACTATCATGTATGGATTGCTTAAACACAATGAATTACCTGAATTGAAAATGAACCCCTTTACAATAAGAAATCAGAGTATAAATAATACATCCTTAAGGCATATGAAGTATTCTACATCTCGTTTTCTCATATATAAAAATATATTAGTGTGCAAGTGTCAAGAAGATGAAGAGACATAGAGAATAAAGGAAATGATTCTTATGATTGTCAAGTTTCCACTTGCAATGGTTGAATGTGACTGTGTTGAACAAACTAGTGCATGCTTTCACCCAAAAGTAGGGGCCAAGTTAGTGCAACAAAGTTAAGCATGAATGAAATTTAAATTGGCACATCTTGATCACAACAATAGAAAGCATGACTAACATATAAGTGCATACATAACGAAGCACTAAATTTCTAATCTTTAGCACGCAAATATGACCACTACAATGTGTATCACACTATTGGTTGTGTGTGAAATTTAATATAATGACATAAACAATGTGAAATCATATTGATACAATATTATAGGTTGAACTTATCTCTAATGAGACTCCCCCAATCACATACTTATTTGATTTCTACCTTCATTTAGGATATAACTGTTGATTGAATTGTCATTGATGTCAACATGGGACTTGCAATGGCCCCATAGGAATTCATTGCTGGCACCAAGTCCCCCCTGCAGTGCATAGGTATCGATGATCCTAATGACCTTACATTCAGTTGCTTGTAACTCTTACAGAGATGGGATGTTCCTTAGAGCACCTTGTGAAATCTTGCAAGGTACTTGAACCCATAATGTTGGATATTGGAACCACCAACTTGTTGATGATGCTAAAGGCCCTGCTGATGATGTTGAATACCCTAGAGATTGTGTTGAAGCCCTTTTGGATGTTGGAGAAGCCCTTGATGTGTTGTAGAAGCATTAATGGCCCATTATGTGGTAATTCATGCTTTCATAGGGTCATGGTACCCTAAGGGAATGCTTGGCAACCCCACATAAGGTAACATGATGAATATTGACCCGTGTATGTCCTCTTGTATGGTTTATGTGGTTGAATAATTCCATGAAGTCTATTGCTTGATGAAGAAGTCTTTGAAGAAGTCTGTGGACCCAGACATGGTAAATTAACGGTCCTTATACCCTTAAGGGAGATGATGTGGTAATGGGGTCAAGGAACCCTTGGATAGGGATTAAAAAAATGAGATGGTTTGAGAATTCCATGCACATGATGAAGAAGTTCTTAAAATAATTTGAAGAAGCATTTGAGGAATCCCTTGTGTATTATGATGAAGTCCTAAGTGATGATATTGATTCCTTTTATATGGATCCCATGATGATGCTCTCATATATGGTAATGTGGATCTTGAAGGACTCTTTCAAAATCATGGGACCCATGCTGGTTGGGTCTATAATTGACCCAAATGACCCATACTATGGTAATTTGATTGAAAAATTTCATATGAAAAGTGGTCATGGTTTTTTGAAGCCCACAAAGGTTGAAGAAGCCTTCATACTTGCATGGAGATGATGGTCCTCTTACATATAGGCTACTTGTGTGTTTATGGTGTATTAAAAGAATTAAACATGGTTTGCACCCTTTATTTTGGTTTTGGGGACATGAAATTTAATGGATTAATGAAGAACAAATCCTAATACAATGAAGATGACTTGTGCTCAAACTTATAAAGTGGTAATATTAACTCTTTAAAGAAGTAGTTGTGTGTCAAAACAAAATGAAATAATAATAAACAATAAATACATTTCACACTCCTTTCTTAAATCCGGACCTATCTCTACTATCTCAATGTCAAGTTTGAGTATAAAAACCCAAGCATAATCCAATGAAGATGAAGGGAGAGAACTCATGGACTGAGGTGAAATAATTGAATGAGAAGGAGCTTGACTGAGGTAAAAAATGCATTGATAAAATTCAAATAGCAGTAAACAGTCCCAAATTTTGTGGAGGAGAAATAGTCCCAAATTTGCATGCTAGGAAGAGTCTAAATTTGATATAAGTTAATGTCTTCCACAATACACTTCCATAGTCCCAAATTTTGGAGAAGGACAATTTCTTGGGGGGTTAATTGATGCTGCAAAATGACTGGCATTGGAAGATTTTCCACACTTAAAACTATCCCAAATTTCTTCTATGTCTATTCACAGTCATCAATAGTTCAAGTTTGAACAAGTCTGAGTTTTCTTGGGTTCTTGAAAGCTGCTTGGTTGGTGTTCACTATTGGGTTTTATCACAGAATTTTCTTGATGCTTAAACAAGTCCACATTTTTGGGTGCTTGATAGAGATTTGATTGATGTTATTGCTTCCCTCTTCACAAACCTTTTGAGCATAGGAGGAAGCCTCTACATATGATATCTCTTGGATTTTATCAACACTATGAATTTGAAGTTATCCATAGTCTCGAAGTTGATAAAGGTTGACTCCTCAGCATACAATTTTAACATTTTATACAACAGACATACATAGACATTTTACGTGCATTGATTAAGGTATGTATATACTCAGACATGATAATGTACAGTGTCAATCAAATGTGTAAACAATAATGAATGCACATAAGTGTATGTACAGTGATGTATACAGTGATACCGTGATGTATACAGTGGTACAATGATGTATACAGTGATATATGTACAGTGATGTGTGAACATTTATATTCTATGATGATGATGATATGTTGATGCATACTCCATTCAATGTATACATTATGATGATGCTTTGATAATGATGCATACCTTTGCACTATGATGATGCTTTGATGATGAATACATGATCATCAATGATGAGAAGAGATTGACAATCACTATTGATGACTAGAATGACAAGAAAAGAGTTATGGGAAGAGATTGACCAGTAGTGTCGATGAGTAGATTGGCAAGAAAATAATGATGAGAAGAGGTTGACCAATAGAGGTTGACAAGAAGAGGTACATGTGTGTGCAAAAAATTGATGAAAATCAAATATTGACATCAAGCTTGCAAGATGAGTCTTGCACTTAAGGATTGGACCCCTCAACGCTTTCTAATTCATAGGAGCAAAGAAAACTAGTCTCAGTCTCGTTACAAGAGTTAGTTCTCTTTTCATCAGTTGGTTCTAATTGTAATCGCAAAGATTGAAGTCTTCCACTACCATAAATAAAGCTCACATTACATATATATATTCTTGTGTCTCTCTTTGATATGATTACTGTGCTTGTGACTAATGATTAATTTAGTTAATGTATTTGATGATGTAATTGATAACATAATGATTGATAAACTCTGATTGATTAATAGAAGGTGAGAAGGGTTTAAATACTTCACAAACTGATTCGTCCCCCTCTCAATGTGACCATAGTGTCCAACAATTGGTATCAGAGCACTCCTTAGTCACAATCCTTGTAATCTTGAAGGAGATCTGTGGACACACAATGGAAAGGAAAGCCGTGGGATCAAGCAATGATGTGCCCATACTTGATGTGACAGATTACTTCGGGCGGAGGAGAAAAATGAAAGAATATATGAATAATTTTGGTGTTTGGGATATTGTGATCAATCCATCCATTCTGTAGAATACGAAGGGAAAGGAAGCTGCATTGAAAGAGGAAAAGAAGGACAATACTAAAACCTTGAATTTCCTCATGGATGGACACCCCATCTCAGTGAAAGAAAGCATAGGGGAGTACACTTGAGCTAAATACCTATGGTTCAAGTTGGAAAGCGAGTATCAGAAGGGAATAATAGACACTAGAAAGAAGGATCAAGAATCATAACATAAACATTTGGAAGAGGTCAATCAAGAAGAAGAAAAGAAATATGTGGACTCTAGTAAAGGTCTGGATTCTTTGGATTGTAATAATAGCTTATGTGATGAAATTGAGACTCAGGTTCTTGCCAAATATGATGAAGATATATCAAAGGCTGCACAATAGATACATGTCACTTTGATAAATATTGATCTCAAAGAAAATTGGGTCTTGAACAAAGTAAATGTGAACCATAGTGAATTCACAAGGCTCAAAAGGAGAATATTGGAATCTTTGAATGAATATCAATAGAAGATCATAACAATGAGAGTATTTCTTATGAAGCTCAAAAACAAGGATAAAGAGTTGTGGGATCGGTTGGAAGACAAGGATGCTAAAGTTGAATGACTAAAGACTGAATTGATCAGTCAAAGGAAGAACAATAAGATCCTGGTGAAGACTCAGAAGATCTTGAAGAAACTAGAAAGGAAAATCATGACTTGAAGACTCAGCTAGAGGAAGCTAGGAGAATAGAATAAATATTGAAGAATCCATTGAAAGAAAAGGTACAGACAATCCAAAAGATGGAGACGGAGCTAGTTGGTGTCAGGAAGAAAGGTAAAAAGATGGATGTCTTTGTCAAGTTCAAGGATAGTTCAGTTTTCTTGGATAATATCTTGGATTTCCAAATATCTCCATGTAACAAGACTGGTCTTGGTTACAAGAAGGAGGAAGAAAATCCAAAGATAGCACTTGGTCTCCCAAGTCTCCAGAAGCAAGTCCATCAACATCCAAATCTGCTCCCCATGCACCTTCACATGACAAAAAAGACCTTGGAAGTTCAAGAATGCATCAATAAGCTAGGCCTATTCCTCGTAACAAGATCAAAAAAGAAACAAATACAAGATGGAACCAAAGTCCTAAAGTCCCAGGTATAAAAATGGCTTTAATCACTACAACAAAACACTGTGATTAGCATCTCTTTTAGCTTCCTTTTTAGTGTCCATTATCACTTTTGGTGTATTTTTTATCATTTTTTTGATAAAGTGGATTTTTTTCTACGGGATGGCACTTTTAATGGCGTTATTTTTGTCCCTTTTAAAATATGGATCTATTTTGGATGCTAATTAGCATCCCAATTAACATCCCAATTAGCATCCCAATTTTCATCCCAATTAGAATTCCAATTAGTGTCCCAATTAGCATCCCCATTTGCATCCCAATTTGTGCCCCTTTTTAAAAGTCACGAGCTATTTTGGATGCTAACTAACATCTCAATTAAAATCCCAACTAGCGTCCCAATGAGAATCACAATTATCGTCCCAATTAGCATACCAATTAATGTCTAAATTAGCATCCAAAAAAAATCCCATAAAACACCAAGAATAGCCTAAAAAAAAAATCCTGAATAGAATAGCACCATATATTGATCCAAGGTTAGCGACAAGAATTGTGCCATGAATTTTGGAGAGAAAAACATTCAACATAGTGCAAAGTATAGAGTCGATAATTGCACCTAGAAAACATCTAACATAGCATCAGGTATAGAACAAGGTATACCGTCTGGAATAATGACATAAATTTTGAAAGGAATCACACTAGGAATTGCACTAGGTTTAGAGATAGGAATTATGTTTGGACAACGTCCGACATGACGTCAGATATATGAATTTCAATGTCAATGATTATGATTGATGTGATAGTACTTTTGGATATTTATTTATCAGAGTGGCACATAAATGATCATAGTCATGGCACTTTTGGATCTTGGTTAATCCTAATGAGGGGTAAATTACCATAATGTCACCTAAAGTGCTCAAATGGCATTTGAGTGTCCCCAAAAAAATTTGATACTCCCTAATGGCATCTCATTGGCCCTAACAACATGATGATGATGAATTATGATAATTATGATAAGACTATATTATCCATTCTTGTGAGTTAGTAGGGTTCATTGCTCATTATTATCACAATTATATTGATCATGACTACAACGACAACAGTAGTGTTGATTTATTGTATGATGATGATGATGATGATGTGGATGTCAATTATGATTATGCATGTGCTAGCAATTTTGGATCCTAATTGATTCTAATGGAACCTAAATGTCTGTAATGACATCTAAATGACCCTATTATCATCGAAATGACTATAACGACATATAAATGACCTAAACAATTACATGACATGAATCCTAATGGTGATGAGTGATTAAGAACACTAATGGCATTTGCATGACCATAATGAAAATGATGACGATGATTTTGTTGACGATCTAGTTAATGTTGATGATGATCATGATAACGAGGATGATTATTAAGATGATGTTGATGTACCATATGGAATTGATTATGATCATCATGACAACGTTAATGTCCACAATGATGATGCATGCCATAATACTTCTAGATACTGACTGATCCTAATGGCACTTAAATGTTCATAATGACATATGAGAGACATTTAGTTTTCGTCAATGACATTTTAGTGAAATTAATGGAATTTGAGTGATTGTAACAACATGACATGGATCCAAATGGTGATGATTGATGCTGAATCATAGTCACATATGAGTGACCATATCAATGATGGTGACAATGATGTGGTTGATGATGTACTTGTTGATGAGGACGATGATGACCATGATGTTGTTGATGATGTACTTATTGATGCTAATGTTGATGTTGATGATGATGATGATGTCAATGATGATGATGACGATGCAATGTATGATTTACTTGACGTTGACATTCACTTTTCCTTGACAACATTTGAGTGACCTTAATGGCATTTTTCCTCGACAACATTTCAATGATAAGTTGTATGTGGTAAATTTAATGCAAAATATTAGCTACTGTATATAGATAACCACATTAATTGGAAAATTATTATTGATAAACTAAGTTGTCTACCTCGTCAACATTGTTCATTAGTGCAAGATGGAACATTACTATAGTAAAGTTCATAGAATTATTCAATAGTGTACATAATATTAACTAAACAATCTTTGACATTTCATTATTCAATGCATAATAAAAAAATGGGAACACATGTGGTTAAAATAAATCGGAAAAAATAACATTTGCTAAGCCCATGATAAAATGACTATTTTGAAAAGTGATTTCCATGTCCATTTAAGTATATATTTGTTGAGAAGAAACCTTTTGAAAAATTATAAATCAACAAACTAATTCAAAATTACTAAATCCATGTGATAAAAAAACAATTTCAAAACTTTGGACATAAGATCGTAATTATTCAAGTAATATGAAGTAGAAATCCTGTAAAATTAGATGTCTTCATTTACATTATTATCATCATATATGTCATCCAATGCTTCATTATCAATGTTGATATGTTTACTGTGCCTAATTACATGATGATGATGATGATACATATTGACAATGATAAATATGGCAATGATGATTTCTACAATTTCTAATAGGATATTGTTGACAATGATGATGTCACTGTCAATAATGATGATGCATGTGAGTATAACACTATTTGATATTGATTGGTCCTAATGAAAACATAATTCACCCTAATGGAATCAAATTCACCATAATAACCCCTATATGACCCTAGTGTCATATGATTATCCATAACAACATTTGAGTGACCCTATTGGAAGTTGAATCACCATAAAAGCACGAGGATGATCATGTTAATGATGGATGATGGAAAGGATATTGATGATGATGATTAAGATGATAACAATGAGGTTGATATGAATGAATATGATTACAATGATATATGACGATGCAAATGATGATGATGATGACATTGATGTACTCATGTATGTTTCTAATGATCATGTTTATTATGGAAATGGTATCAATGTCAATGATCATGATTCATGTGATAGTAATTTTGGATCTTGATTTATCGTAGTGGCACCTAAATGACCATAATCATGGAAATTTGGGTCTTGATTGATCCTAATGAGGGGTAAATTACCTTAATGTCACCTAAAATTCTCTAATGGAATTTGGGTGTTCCCATCAAAATTTGATGGATGCTAGTGGCATTTGATTAACCCTAACAACATGACGATGATGCATTACGATAGTTATGATGATGATGTCGATGATGTACTTGATGGCCTTGATGATGATGTTGGAGCAGGGTCCCACAGCTACAGGAAAAGCTTCTATATCGGGACAAGAAAGTCAAAGGTAACAGTACCTGAGCGGCCAAGAAGAGAGAGCTCACCCACTGCACTTAAGGCAGGGGTGAAGACAGGAGGGCTCAGCTACCCTCATAAATAGAAAAGGAGCAATGACCCGAGGTATTGAAGATGAAGGATAGAAAGGAAGTGGCGCCCATACCCACGATCAGCGTCGAGAAGCGTGGAAGACTGTAAAAAGTTGTGGTGTGACGGAAAGCGGCAGCTCAAGTACAGATAGGCTGATTGTCACTAGTTAGGGTTTTTGGGTTACTATTGGGAAAGGCCCACAGTTTTGTAATGGCGAGACCTTCGGGCTGCCTATATAAAGGCATGTATTTTGTATTGTAAAAGGTTAGCTATACAGAAAATTAGCTAGATAGAGAGTCAGTTAGTCTGTTAGTTCATAGGAAGAGTCGAGCTCTGGTTCTGTTATTCAGTCAGTAGTTATCTTACTGTAACCAGTAGCTGACTCCTTGAGTATGAATGTAACAATCTACAGGGATTGAGAGAGAGAGAGAGAGGAAGAGTATATTGTAAGAAGGCAATATAGAAAGAAAGAGATCTAAGAGAGAAGGGCTCCCATCTATGTGTGTGGAGTTACCCAGAAGATCTCAAGCTGCATATGAGGTTGCAGCGGAACTGTGTTTACTCTCTCAAGATATAATATATAAACCAGTTCCTGTGCACATAGCTTCTACCCTGGAAGTGAATCACGTAAAATCCATGTGTTGTGTGATTTTTTTATGTGATTGTGCTCGCTTATGTACTATTTGCTATCTATTACATGAATATTGTATATCAGTTAATGAGTATATGCATGTTATTCCTCAATTTACAGTAACATAGGAGGTTAACAGTGAGTTGAATGTATCAAGTATCCTACATATAAGTTTACCAGTGCTTGATTCACCCAATAACAGTTACAGTGTTAAGTGATTCCAGTAGATTCAATTCAGCGAGTGGAGTAGAGTTGGTGTTAAGCATGTTAGACTGTAGAATCTAGCGAGAAGCTGTCTAAGCACCTTAATGAAAGACAACTGAGCTATTATATAGGGAGAAAAACCATTAGACCTTGTGGGTCGTTGAGCATATTAAGTGTTGTTATAGGAGACATCACAGTATAGAAAGGCGATATCGCACCATTAGAGAAGCTGCAGTGTGGGATATCGCAGGTGAGAAGATAAGTAAGAGAGGAAGTTTGCACATCATCAGAGAGGATGCGATGCAATAAGAGTAAGTCCCTATCAGAGTTAGCGAGAAGAGAGAGCAGTGCATTGCAGAGAGATCCCGCTGGTTAAGAAGAGACGAGAACCACTAGGATGCTACAGAACCTGGTTGGGGACACTTGAGTCTTCAGCCAACCCATCCAAGATCACTTTGGGTGAGACTTCAGGCCGTTCTACAGTCTGTCGCTGAAAGGGCCAGTGAGCTATGGGTTTTGTTGGTACAATTACAGTAAACCCGGGTCTGCCCATGATAACCAACAATGACTATGATGACAATGATGATGCTGATTTATTGTATGGTGATGATGATAATGTTGGTGCCAATGGCGATGATGCATGTGGTAGAAGTTCTCAATCCTAATTGATCATAAAGGAACATAAACATCTGTAATGACATATAAATGATCATATTATCACCAAAATTACTATAGCAACATCTAAATGACCCTAACAATTACGCAACATGATTCCTAATGGCGATGAGTGATTGTGAACACTAATGGCATATGTGTGATTGTTATGACAATAATGACGATGATTTTGTTGATGATGTACTTGATGATTACAACGAGGGTGATGATGAAGACGATGTTGATGTACCATATGACATTGCTGATGATGATGATGACAACATCGATATCCGCAATGATGATTTATGTGATAATGCTTCTAGATACCGATTGATCCTAATGGAACGTAAATGTCTTTAATGACATATGAACAACATATTAATATCACCTAAATGACTCTAATGACATTTATTTGTCGTCGACAACATTTGAATGACCTTAATGCCATTTGAGTGACTATAAACACATTCCATGGATCCAAATGGTGATGATTTATGATGGAACATAGTGACATAAGAGTGACCTTATCAACGATGACGACAATGATGGGTTCGATGATGTACTTGTTGATGAGGATGATGATCACCATGATTTTTTTGATGATGTACTTATTGATGTTGATGTTGATGATGATGACAATGACAATGAAGATGATGATGATGATGATGATGATGATGATGCTGATGATGATGCTGATGATGATGATGATGATGATGATGTTGATGCATTGTATGATGTGCTTGACAATGAAATTCTCTTGTCCTTGACAACATTTGAATGACTTAATGGCATTAAGAAAAACCAGTGTCAATGATTTGCAATATGTGGGTAAAAGAAGTTTTCTTTTGTTGGTAAATATTCTAAATTGAAATTGTTATCTAGACCTACATTCCACATAGACATAGTTTTTATTCTATTTGAGTTCAATATATGTAGCATATTCAAGATTGTCTCATTGATATATTGATTGATTTAAAATTAAAAAAATAATATATTATTATTTAAAATTTGTTTTTTATTAATCTAAATAAAAAAAATAAAGAAACCAATATATAAATATCATTACATAAATTTATAAAAGCTTATCAAATGTCTTTTCATAAACAAAGATAAAGAAAACAAGAAGAGTTGTTAAGGAAACAAGTCCCTGTGGAGAAACTTTGTAAATAAAGATATAATAAGATTTTGCTTATTAAAAAGGTACTAAAAATAAATCAAGGGAAACACCTTTAGATCATTGTCCTTTTCTTGACACATTTGATATTTTAGGGTTGTCTCTACACCTTGACCCAATTGATATTATAGGGTGAGGATGTGTAGTTAGTTATGAATATGAGGTGAGGATGTGCATGCATAATAATCCTTACTTATGACTATGAGGTGAGGATTTAAAGAGAAGAGGATAATAAGGATAATAATCCTTACTTATGCATAATAATCATGTAATTTTTTGGTGGCGAGCACTGAGGACAAATTTTGTTGGAAACCACAAATGTTTGGAAGGACAGAAGGAGAGTACATCATGATCATGCCACCCATCAAATTGAAGACTATTATTGAGCCAAATTTTTTTTTTTTTAATTTAATTTTATTGATAATCATTGTGATTCTTTGGTCCAAATGTTTTTTCTAACTCATTGTTTATCCATATCGTGTTCCTAGTGACCCCTCTCTATATCAAGGCATAAATCAACCTTTGCATATTTTGTGATCCTAGTTGCATGCCATTATTTGTAGTTGCATAACATTGAGTGTTGTTAATATAGTTGTCGTGAGTCCATGATATTCATGCAGGAAATGAAGTTTTGTAGAGGAGGACTCATCAAATCAACCATTGAATTTAATTTTGACGAAAAATGAGTGGACATTGGTAGCTAGGTTCACATAGGTAGTAGGCACAAAGTTTTGGGCTTGTTTCAGGCCTAGTAGTATACTAGTAGTTGTTATCCATTGTTACAACCGCAGTTGCTGACACATTGTCACACCTTAGATTGTATCCCCAAGTGACATCAGAGTTAGAGTCATATCTTGATGGCCAATTCCTTGTAGAGGTAAATTATCACTCGTCATATTACATAGATAAGGATAGAGTGCATGACGTGAGTGAGTGAGTGATTATAACTTATGATATTTTGAAGACTTTTAATTACGAGTCAAAATTTATGGCATAGGAATTTAAAAATCTTGAGAAATTTACATGGATGGGTATTTCCAATGTTTCACTTCTTTTGATGTTGATAAAAATTATGTCCTTATGTGGAAGGATAAATTCAGATTTTAATTTTTTTTAAGGACAGTTTTAACTTTACACTTCTAGGAAGGACTAAAACCCTTTGGAAGGGTTCAAACTTAAATGCTTAAGGGAACCCTAGGCTGAGTGATCCAAAGGATGAGATTTATGTTAATTTTTTCCATTTCAAATATTCGAAAATGAGGGAAAATACTGCCAAATCTAGCACTTTCTTCTCATTTGTTAAGATTGCAAAAAGGGTGCAACAACTCATTCTCCAAACTGGGGTAGAAGTATGAAGTGTGTTGGGACCAAGGAATACAGCCTACTAGATCTGCAACCTATTGAACCTACACAATTATATTAAAAGTTGATATTCATGCTCAAATATGTTGTCATCTGAGATAAGAAGGAAAAGGTTTGTCCACTCTGAAAATGGTCTCCATATTTTCTCAATCACAAGAAATGGGGTTATTTCTAGTCATTTTGGGACAAAATAAATTTTAGGATATTATTAGTTTGTTTGACAATTTTAGTCCAAGCATCATTACGTACTTCTGGACATTTTTTGACCTTCAAACAATAGCCTCAAGTAGTGAGAGGTTTCACTTTTTAAATATGGGAAGAGTTTTAGGGCATCCAAGCAAGGTCAATCCACATTGCTATAGTGGTCGTTTCAAGTTCTGGATCTTGGAGATGCCTTGTCTCAAATAACTTCTCCTAAATCTCATTTATCAATAACATGACCATCATCCACATCTCTAAAAATACATGCAGCAATTTGATTGGATGCATCACAAAACAAGGGCCAGGGTTGTATGTTATGCATAGCCTCTGTAATGTATCAGAGTTGAAATAGTAAGAATATGGAACTAGAGGAATAATATGTGTTGAAGTACTAGTTTAATTATAAGATATCAGTGTCTTGATATTGTACAATTGATCCATCATTTACACCGGCCCCATAATGATTTGGATTGCTCCTGACTGCAACCTGAACGAATAGCAATTTTTCATTTCATAATCTTATAAACTCTGAGTTTTTTTGTATAGAACCAATATGTGGGGGATAAACGTTGCAGTGGAAGAACCCTTGATTTGTCATGCGACTTGATTGAACACTTGGGCATTCGATGGAAAAATTTCATTTCATGGCATGATTTTCTCTAAGTCGTGGAGAATCTCGAGTTACTAGGAAACCTGGATGCCTTTTTTTGATCATCGTTCCATTTGATGGGATTCCCACGTTAGGGGGTGGTTTGTATTATTCATGGAATAGGAGAGGAGTAGTGAACACTTAGAGAGAGGGACTCTACCTAGACCCATTGCAAGGGTTTTGGAGGTGAAGGGGGAGGTACACTGCAATTATTGCAACAAATCCATTAGTTGGGGTACAAATTGTCCATATGATACCACATCCATCACTGTAGGTTGAGAGATCATTTGTGGGATGTGTCTCCATATTTGGGGTCATTTTATCTTGTGTAGAGAACAGAACAATAGGGGAATGGAAAATAAGGATGGAAGCTAGTGTATCACCCATATCCCAAGTCGATTTGTGAATATTTGGTCATCCAAAAACTGTTGGGTGTATTCTGAGCATCATGCCATCTTTTTGTGACTATACGCTACCATTTTGAGCATAGAAAGAAAACACTACAGTTAATTAATTCTTACAAAATCAAATGGAAGTGTTACCATGTAAGTTGTACTTACTGGTTTTTTTTATCAAGTGAGCCTAGTGAACCCGACAAAGATGATTTGTTTGGACTTCAGAATACCTTCGAAAGTGCTTATGGGAAGTGCTTATTGTACTATATCACATGTTCATACCCCATAGGGGAGTTGTAATAAAATTTTCTATCATGATAGTGTCTATAAAATACTCGGTCTCTTAGACTTTATTTGTCAATCCGATCAACCCAGGGTGTTTTTTTCCCTTGGTTATTATTGGTTGTTGAATAAATGACTGATAATTTCTGAGTTTTTCACTCAATACCTCCAAAGTTGGGGTGGTTGGCTTGGCATTTAGGCCTATTGAGGTTATTAGAGTCTATGTGTCAATGTATAAACATGATATGAATTATGGTCGAGTCGTATGAACATGTCTAAGTCCCCCTAGGTTTTAATTTGTTTTAATTTTTAATTTTTTTTTAATTTTAATTTTTCCACAAAATTTAGGCTATTTTTAATAGTGTAAATGGAAAAATTGGTCTTGTAATAAAAGTGGGCTCGGAAATCAGTTTTAGTCATGGGGGTGCTCATTTTCAATCTTAGAGCACCATGTAAACCCATAGACCCACTTTTTCTAAGTTTTGAGTGATTTTCATATCACTCAGGTCAAAAAACCCTAAAAATCAAATATTGATTATTTAATTGATAAATCAATTAAATAATGGAGAAAATTCAAAATCCTAAATCATTGGGATTTGCTCCGATTTGACTGAAATCAGTCTCATCGGCTTGGGATTGACTGGATATGACCATTCATTGATAGAAGGAGCTGATTTGGGATGAAAATGGTGTGTATTATTGCATGCAATATTAGGGATTGCATCCTCTCTCTCTCTCTCTTCCACACATGTGGGCCAATCTGATTGGGTTTTAGTGGATGCTTCAGGCAACAAGTTGAGGTGTTAGATAGATCAGCTCTCCGATTGATAGTTGCACTCAGTGAGACTCAGATCAGGCTTAGTTAGACACAGATCCAACCAATATTCACTCCACATGCAGCTGCAGTCTCTCTCTCCTTGGGAATTGTGCCCCCCTTGGGCTATATTTCCTATTTTTTCTATAAATAAAGAAGTCATTTCTTCTTACAAGCTAGTTAGAGCCAGATTGAGAATGTGTTTCTATTGGATTGTATTGTTTAATATTTTGGGATAAAGAAGATTTGGAGGCAATATCTATGGTGTAATGCTCTTCATGTGTGGATGGTGATTGTCAAGTGCTTATGAGGTATAATCTGTGTTATTTATCTTTGCTTTTGCTGGTTAATTGTTGGTCTTGAAGGAGAGATATCCCTCCTTTTGGGGTAAGAGTTTATTCTAGTTTTATTTATTCTCTTATTTTTTGCTTGTCTCATATCTCTTGGAGTTGCATGTATTTTAAGTTTAATTGCATGCTTTCCAATTATCATTTTCCAGCAGCACCTATGTTTTAACCATATGTTTGTGCAAACATTTCTAAGTTGTAGGTGATCTCACTTGTAGGAGGGGTTGATATATTTTGCATATTCCTCATCTTCAATATATTTTGGAGGACATATTCCCTCGGTGTTCCACCAAAGCAGACTCCAAAGCCCAACATTCCCAGGCTTCCAGCACTCTTTCTCTCTCTTCCTCCTTCAAAAATCAAATTTCTTACCTGGTTACTATGTTTACAAGATTTGATATCATTTATATATAATATATTAAAGTAAAAATTACATAGATTTTTTGTTTCAAGGCTCATAATCTAGATCTCATTCCTAAAAAAATTCATAAAGCATTCTAGATCTAGTTTAGGGAAATCGTCCGTTTTGCATGGCAATTTAAAGAGAATCTGTAGGTTGCATGCTTTAGATTTCTGTTTCTGTTTTAAAAAAATTAAATACAGCAATCGGTGCATATCTCATTGGATGCACAAACAGCAAGCCAAAATCCCAAGGAAAGCTTGCTTTCCTTGGTTCCTTTTTCACCGTTTTAGCCAGTTTTAACTTAGTTTTGTTTGGTTTAAGGTAGGCTAACCCAAAGGTACTTTCAAAGTGATTTTGGGCATATTTCATTCTAACATGCTCACTGTATTTTATCAAGAATAACAGAAAGAGGAGAATCTTCTATTTGAAAGTGGCTTCAAGATCGTCCAAATCCCCCCAGTGGTCTCCCTTTTGACTATAATTTTAAATTTTGGGAAATTTGTAAGATATTGGTTTCATCCTATATAAGAACCAAGAGGATTCAGATAATTTTACTGATATTGTAACAGCATATAATAAACTTTTTCTCCGAATAGGCTCTTTCGAGCCCATTCCTCATCCCCCCTAAGAGGATTCGCGCCTTTTTTGTCGTTTTTTGCATTGTCTTATTTCTGTTCGCTCTAGATTAGTTTCATTCATGAAAAATAACATGATTTGATTACTTTATCATATAATCCATATTTAAATATCAAAGTAACCTGAATACTTACCCCATGACTTCCCGATTGACCTGCAAGGGGAAAGAGATGCGTGGTAGGAATAATTAGAATAACCGGTGGTTTGCTTCTTCTTTTTTGCTGCTTATATTTGATTTGTTGTATGTAATTTTTCTAAAATCAAGCCCCTCCTTGATTCCCTGATTGAGGTCCACTTTTATCAAAAGAGGTTCCTAGAGGGTTTTTCTTTCTAAGAAAACACATCATTTAAAACTCAATAAAATTGACAAGACTCCAGTGTGTATGCTCTGCACTTGGTTGTGTTTCATGCGATCAGTCAAGCTGGATCAAAAGAAACATGAGTGACTAGTTCAATTAGTATTCACCTTTCCCAATCAATCACCATCAGGCAAAAATCCAACGCCTTGATCAAACCATAAATGGTGCCAAAATACCCAAAGGAAGCAGGAACTCCTGAAAAGTGACCTCAAGGCACCGATCTCTATTACACGTTTGAGTGTATTATGAACAACAGTCTCAGAGACTCCATTCGGCCCACATATTCCTTGCGGCTATCTGTGAAGGTTCATTTTTGGACATACTCCAAGTACCCTCAGGTATATCTGGAGTCCCCCACTCGCCTAATTCAATTTATTCATATTTCACATTAACTTAAAACGTACCAAGAGGAAATCACAAAACATTCACTCCAAGCACATGAAGTACATTGATTATTTCATGACTCCATTTTAAGGCACTGGCTATTTTCTTTCTATATATACATATACATATATACATATATATATATATATATATATATATATATTGTGTCTCGGCATTGTGCTTTCATGTGCTCATTTTTTAATCTTGTCATCTATGGTTGTTTATGTTTAAATTTGTAACTCCTACGTAACTCATTTAGTTTAACATCATCATACTAAATAATTGTTCCTTAGTAACTTAATAGGGTCTACCCCGCTTGGCTTCGTTAGGAGTTGAGCCTAAACGGAGGAGTCAACAACAAGGTGATAGCCTTGACTTGAGACTTTCCCCCAAGGACACACCAAGTGGCTTGAATATTTCTACCACGTTCCCCCCAGGTCTGTGAAAGGCAGCAACGGGAAGCAATTCGTGATTGTTTAGAGGACTCCAGCAAGTCGTTTCATATGTAGCATAGGTCTGTGAGTCCACATACACCTACATGGATAAATTATTTTTAAAATATTGTTATTTGAATCACATTGTGACCTTGTTGTATCTTCCTAGGAAGTAATGCCATTTCTTACTGTGTTGGGCAATATTTATAGTATTAAATAAAGAGATCAGAGTTTCTTTTTTATGTTAATTTCATTGAATTATCATATTGTATGTCAAACTCTGCTATCATTGTTAACTATTTGACAAAACATTTAAACCAAAGGTTACACTAACATACACACATCTAGCATATCTCACAATAGGGGCTAGTGGGGAGAAATTCAGTGATCTCTGAGAAGGAGTAACAGAGTGAGAAATAGTAACATAGTGTTTGATGAAATCCCTAAGCCAGAATGCACTAAAATAAATAAACAATGATTTACTTTTCTTTATCATCTACATTTCTCCACTATCATAACAAATGAGAGTCCTTGAACACCAATTCAAATGGATTTGTTGTACCTCCACTCACCGCACAGTTTTAGAGTTCGAATCTTCCAAATAAAGTCTTTTTTTTAACATTTTTCATGAAACAGACTTCTTCAGGGAAATTCATGAGTATCATTAATAGTTACCAAGGATTTTTCATTCCAAAATTCTAATAATATATTAAATAAACAAACATGGAGTGATATGCTGCACAATATGCTTCAATACACATATTGAAGTTACCATTCCAAGAATTAATGAAGAACTATGCACCTCCCATGAAACATAGACCTTGCATACCTCCCATAAAGTGTGGACCCTGTAGTAACACTTTCAGTCAATTCTCAAAAGAGCATCTGGCTGATGAAATGGACACCATAAGGCTTTAAATATGACTTTCACCCATATGTCCAATTTGCATCGTTGTAGAACTGTTTTGTATTTTCCTGTAAGCTCTGTTTGGTTGTGAATTTTGGGATCTATTGGGGACACAACATTTTTACGAGATTAAAAAAACTGATTTTTCCTCCAAAATAGGCATATTAGCTTCAGGGAGCACTATTGGAGCTTCATATTCCTATTCTTGTTATGCCACATTGCCTGAATCTACTATTACATTCAAATATGCAGCTAACACTTCAATTTTTTTCTCTTTAAACAGAATTTGATCAACCATCATTGTGCCATTGTCATGCTTAGCCCGTTCAAATGATAGCCCAGTGTCATGTATTACATTAATTTTTCTCTCCTTGGCATGCAAATTATTTCGCCATTATAAGAGAAATTTGGTGTGTTTGAATGGTTTTCTAATACCATATAATATATTATCTGCATCATTATGATGTGCGCAACACACTATTTTATTCTCTATCGATTTGTCAATAAGGAATTCCCATTTTAAGATTTTCCATTTTCATAGTTCTATCATATCTATTTTATCCTTCATTGCATGCAAGAAAATAAGTCTAGTGGATAAATCAAAAGATATTGAAAAGCAAGGTAAGATTGATTATTTTGTTGGAATAGTTGGGAAAACAAAAGGCAAAGAAAAACAATATTGTAGCCAACCAATTGGAATCTAGAGGAATCAATACATCAATACAACAGGTGAGCATGTACGTCCACTATTACTTATGAAGAGGGAAGCATTGTATGATGATGTTGTTTTCCAATATAGGTGGGTTACGATTTCCCTGTGTAGTTCATCTGTTTTGTAGTGCCTTTTTATTTTCATGGTGTATTTAGATAACCAAGATGGATGGTATACATTTTAATTACCCTGCATCATGCAAGCATATTTTTGTGGAATATCACATGTTTTATCTTCTGCCACACTTTATTCCCAAATTCTGGGATGACATCAATGCTTCATTGGGCTATTGTATTCTTCATTTTTGATGTCAGGAATCCCACTAAATCAACCTAATCCTTTTCATTGAAGGCATGATTTTACTAAATCCACATATATGCAATTCAATTTCCACCAACTTTCATTGAAGTCATGGTAGGATTCTCCTTGATAGGTGGAGCATTCCAACCACTTTACCATTTTTGTTGGATAGATATCTTATTTTATGATTAAAAGAGTATTTTTTATTTGTTTCAGATTAATCATCTTCTTATTCATATGATTCCTTGTCTAAATTCCAAGAAAAATTACTACTTTCGTTCTTTGTTCTTTTGTGTCAGTTGCTTGGTCTCTACAGCCCCAATTCCTCTAGTTTGACTTCTCACAATAAAAAACATGTCCTTACCTTTTTAGTGCTACCATTGGCTTCATGTTTTCCTATTTTGATTTTACCTTTTCTAGAGAAAAGGTGTTCCCCATTTTTGTCACTAATTTCATTTCTTGTGAAAACACAAAATGGTGGGATTGATGATGGTTCACCCATATTATTATAATATTACTTTCTTTGAATACAAAGTAGAAAGAAAGTAAGTAGGTTGTTGAATAAAACTGTTTTGGCATTGTCTTCTACTTTTATAACTTCTTCGTGTTGTTGTATGAATACCTTCAAAGCATTAACATGTTGATATGTAGATTATCCTTTAATCATTATAAATCCAAAATACCATACCATTTCTTTAAAATAAACTTTGCATTGTGAGCCTTTGATGTAAATAATTTATTTAATTGTTCCTAGATTTCCTTTGAGATTTTAGATATATCTAGATGGTGAGATTTGAAGTTGAGTATATCAAATTACTAAAACAATATTTGATTTTCTTTTATCATATTTTAAAAATCCATTCAACTATTTTTTTAATCAATAATGTGTGTAATTTTGTATTATAAAGAGTTGCAGTTGGACTGGTCAACGATGTAATGGAAACTGATTGATGTATATAAACTCAAGGCCTAGCAATTCTGTTAAGCAAAAAGTGTCCAAAAAAGAGACAGATATCCTTCATAGAGGATTTCATAGGAATGATACAAGTATAGGATTGAAAAAATACATCTAGAATAAGAACAGTCTTGAAAAACATAATACTAAAGTTTAACAAAAAATTGTTTGATGTTCTTCTTCCAACCTGGCATTCACATGCTGAGTTCCTTGATGTTCCAAGTCCATGGATTCAAATTGTTGATGTATATTTTCCTCCTCTTTCAACTCCCCAGGTGTAGATCCCAAATACTTTATGAGATTAGAAGAAGTTGATTGAGAGCCTTTTGTTGAGATTGCATACCATATTCCATAGTTGTGTTGTAAAAATGTTTGTATTTGTAATTACCGTAAAATATGCATCAACTATGACATTTGCTAGCAGGTTGGTGTGCATATCATCTGTAATTTAAATATTTACAATGCCAATAATACTAAGAGCTTCATGGCATCTGCAACCTAATCTTGCTTCCCTTTTGTGGGCACCACAAGAAAATATTTGTCAGTATCCCAAGACAAGTTTTCTTCCACCACATTCTAGTAAATATTAGCTTCTTGGAAAGATATCTTATAAGAGTACTACCTCAAGAAATTTGCATGCCAGTCTTAAATTATTGTACACGTCATTTCGTGAATACTCTTCATCACTCGCTATAAGAAGTGGTCTTCCACATGTTCACTACTTTGTATTCTAAAGGGTGATCATTACTTTGTTTTCTAAAGGCAGTTGTAGATGACTACTTTCAATGCATCAAGAGTACAAGTGAGGATTGATAAAACTTGTGGAAACCTTTGTGAAAGGATTTTTCATGGGAGGTTAAAATGGTGTGAGGAGAACAATATGTGGCTAAGTGACTTCACATTATTGATCATTGAAATTTTACTTTGCATGAGAGAGAAGTACTCACTTGTCAATTTAGTGCTAGTGGTCACGATGTACCTTTTCCAAAGATTTAGTTTTGATTGTAGCACTTCGAAGTAGTATTCATAATATTATCAGTAAAAAATTGCAAGGATCTCCACTCTGTTGGCTTTACCATGTACTCTTGCATCCTTCAAGTCTAAGAGAGAGGGTTTAATATGAATCTAAATTCCAGGGTATGATTCTGAGTGATAACTTTAAGTGAGAAACTACATTTTCTATTATTAACTAGTGTTTTGTGTAGTTTAATACATGTCTGTTGCAATATGTAATTTAGTTTTCTTCATTCATTATATTGTGAGATCAACTAAATACTCTTTTGTAGAAACCATTTAGGTGTGCTTTTCTTCCCACGGTCACTAATACACCAAATATTCTTGTTTACCGACAATATGAAATTTTAATCACTTCAATAGTATTATCATATCTATTATGAAGTAAAGAAATATCTTGTACATTTAGGCATTACTTCTTCCATTGCTCTTCCTATTTCCAGAAGGATATACACTGTACACTATTAGTTCTGTAAAATTATTTACTATTTTTTTAATTCAATGTAGTTGAGTAGGAGAATCATGATATTATGTATTCCTTGTATGTCTGTCAAATGGTTGAAATACTGCATGAAGACGTCATCTATTGCATGATCATTACTAGTGACTTTGGTTTTTTCTTTTTGTAAAGATAAAGTGCTACATAACATTAAATGTGGATATAATTATGATTGTTGGCTTTACAATTATCTTATCCATCAAATATTAATTAACACTTATTATGTTAATAGGTATTTACCATCTCTCCGGGAAACATTCACAATTCCCGAAAGTCTTGGTATTGCTAGTGGAAATCCTGGGGCTTCAACATATATTGTTGTTCTTTAAGATGATCAAGCTCTATACTTAAACCCACATGAAGAGCAGTAGGTACCCATCATGCTGTTTTGAAAATTATGTAGTGTTGATGTTTGAATCTTGATCCTAGTTTGTATTGTTCTTGTGATATGTTTAAATGATTGAGATTTTTAAGTTTTCAATGGAGGACATGAAAAAATAGAAATTGTTGGTCACCTGTTGATATTTTGAGGGCTTGAGTTTCAAGTCATCAATGAAGGACATCCTAAAATGTGTTGTTATAGAAACTGTCTTAACTATTGAGATTTGAAGTGCTTGTACTTTTATGCTTGAACCCACTAAGATGCTTATTTATGGTTTTACTTTTGAGCTTGTTAATGGGATTCACTTGTCATAATGAATGAGTGTCTTATAGGTAACTATTGTATGGATTTATATAGTTGTTTTGATAGAGGTTTATTACTATGCATGGTGAACTTATCAAAACAACAATCTGATCTACAAAAAAACACTCACTGCTATTTCCTATAAAAATTAATGCAGTGTTGTATACTAGATGCCCCTCAGTGCTATTGATTCATCATTAGCTATAGGTTTTCAATGTTGGAATAAAGGTTTGTCACATCATTTTGGTTCTTTCTTAATAATTTAATGAACGATTGTTGTTTTTTAATATTTACAATTTAGTTAAATTCAAATCATGTTTAAGTTTTTTTAGCTATTCCTATAGAAATAAGATAAGATAAGTTCATCCTCATACATGACATTGTTAGGTGTATTATAAAGATTTAAATTTATTGTGTTGTGGCTTCAAATGATTTTGATGAATTCTGCACACAGGAATCTGATCTTGGAAGTTGCTATGATGGTGCTCCATTGTTCATTGTTACTCAGAGTCTCAACAAATCAAAGCATAATAATGCCTCGACATTAGAGGGAGGGAACTCAGTAATGGCTATTTCAGAAACATTGTTCTTATAAAATGAGAGCATGGAAACTATACCTTCCAGTGAAGATGATTCGGAAATTGTTAGTAGCCCTTAACTAATCTTATCACCATTGATGATTCAAAATTCAGTGTTAATGGTATTTCTTTGCAAAGCAAAAATGACAAGGGAAACATTGTTCTAATTCATCAATGCCATTCAGAAAATTGTTCAAGTTGTTGTTTCACAGATAGGAATTATATCTCTAATGGTTCCAAATTTCATAGTAATGAACAAATTATTCCTATTTTCTGTTCATTACTGTCCATTATTAAAATTTGGCCATTAACTTGGGATAGGATAATTTGTTGATCATGCAAGATTGACCGGATCTGTTTGATATGATATCCAGTGTTTGATGAAAGATCATGAGATAATAGTATTGTATAATTTATGGGTTGTTTATGTTCTCGAGTTAAATATAGTATGATGAATTACATTTTACATCTAGTATGGTCCGTGGTGGGAAGTGCAAACTTGTATCCATTTTAATACGATGTCAAACGCTAAGAAATGAAATGAACCATTTTGTCACAAATATGTAGTGTCATCTCATGTTCGAAGTTCTTGAGTACTCATTGGTGGAATTTTTGGATGAAATGGAAGAATCAAGAGACCTTGATGAACTTATAGTTTCTCATGAAAGGTACCTTAATGCATTTGTAGAGAAGTCACTTCTTGATGAACAATCTCATCATTTATATAAAAAACCATTTTCATTGTTTGATCTCATTTTACGCTTTAGGAGCCATGGGGATAGATTATATGAAAGTTCCCATGAAATGTAGGTGAGGTATATTGTCTCCCTTTTACTTGTCCATGTAATTTGGTCTCTTTGTTGATAACAGTAGGTCATAGGGCCAACATTTTTGTTCTATATTTGACATCTTTATGCCATGTATTTCACACTAATGTGTGAATTTTTCCACTTATTTACTATAGAGTTGAAACATATTCAAGGAAAAAGTTCAAGAGAGAACCTCAAAAGTTGGGGGCTTGGGTTAGTGGAGGAAGAAAGTCCTCATTACAAATTATGTTAGAGTTTCTGCATGCAATGGGATAAGAGATGGATGCTTATGTTGTTGAGTATTCGTCTCTATTAGAGGGGTTCATTGCTAAAATTCCACTTCAACATAATGTTGATTTGAAGTTCCTCTTGTTTCGACTTGATTTCATGGAGTTTTATGGAAAACAACAATTGAATACACTTACAACACCAAATAAATTGAGGAGGAATTCTATAAGGGGTTGGAAATAATGACATAATACATGAAATATTGGCATTATTTTCAAAGTCTACATCACTGGTTGAGTGATCTGAAGTATCGACATCAGTTCCTGTAGTGAGTGTTGACTTCATTCATCGGTCTTACCATTTTAGGCTCTTCTAATTGATTGCCAGTGTTGTGCTTCTAATTTATTATTTTAGAAGAACCAAATTTCTATGTTAGCCTTTCCCATCTTTGATTTTTTACAGTATGTTTCCATTCCATCCAGGAAATTCATTCATGTTTAACCTGATAGATGAAGGAGTGTCGGATATTTAACCTTTGCCCATATTTGATTTTTAACTATTTATTTTCATTCCATGTAGGTGATTCATTCATGTTTAACCTGATAGCTGAAGGAGTGTGGAATATTTTAGTGTGGCATTAAGCTGAAGTATTTTGTTATGATTTGTTAGCCAACAATAATATATGTTATTGATGAATAATTCTCTAACACATGTCACGAATTTTTCACTACATTTAGATGCTTCCTTTTTACATTGATATAAAACAAACTGGATTATGCATGAATATTGTCTTGTTAGGTAATATTAAAGCGAAGAAATTAAGCTAGCATGCAGGAATCCTTGCATGTAAAAGTGGACAAATTTATCCCATCATAAACAAGATTTAGTTTGTTAATGCCCATATTTTTTGCTAAACCTTGTTTTCAAAATATTTTGTTTTTAGCTCTCTGAAACTACTAATTTTCTAAGTTTTCTTAGGCATATATTGCAAGTAAGGTATATAAGAGGGGGAGTATCCATAAATGTTTTCAGTTACCTCCAAAATATTGGAGTTAATCCATTTATCATTAGTGTCCATGGAGAAGAGATAGAAGGTGTGGTTCTGTGAATGCATAATCCCTTTATCATTAGTATCTAAGAAGAGAAAATGGTGTTGGAATTGAAGCAATTCTAAACATGGTGATGAGATTGGTGTCGATGGACAGAAATTGAACTATTAAATATTGGTATTGAGTCTATATTGGCTTTAAAATGGAAGCAATGTTTAGACCTTCAGGTTTGTTTCCTTCTATTTTTTATTTATTACATATTGTGCACTACAACAAATCCTAGAATTAGCATCCCTTTTTAGTGTAAATGTTTTTTACATTGAGTGGTCAAACTAGACGCTAAATGGGACGCATAAATGGAAAAAAATTAAAGCGTCTCAAGAAACCTCTTTTTTGGCTTCCTAGATAGCATCCTTTATGACGTCCAAAACAATATTTTTTTTTTCTTCCAAAATAGCATCAAATTTGCTTCCTAAACAATGTCGAGATTTTCTTCCTAAATAACGTCTTATTTTAATTCCTAGCGAATGTCCTCTTTTTCTCCTTAAATGACATCCCCAATAGCGCCATATTTTCATCCTTAATAGCACCATGTTAGCATCCAAATTATCATCCAATATTTTATCCATTTTTGCTACCACTTTAGCATCCCATTTCGCACCATGTTTTACTTCCAAATATGTGCCAGTTTTCGCTTCCAAATTTGCACCAATTTTTGCATCGTGTTTTGCTACCAAAATGAAGTCAAATATTTCTTCTATTGTTGCACCATAGGTTGCTTCCTATGTAGCACCATGTTTTGCATCTAAATTAACATATTATTTTTCTACCATATCAACACCATATTTGGCTTCATCATTAGTGCCACGTGTTGCATCCTTTTTAATGCCTATTTTTCACGTCTTATTTTGATACCATATCAACGCCATGTTTGGCTTCATCAATAGCGCCACGTGTTGCATCCTTTTTAATTACTAGTTTTGTATATCTCATTTTTTGATCACTAATTTAGTCATTTTTAGTTGTTGTTATAGCTCAAAATGACACATCTCTGTCTGTGACCACTTCCCCATGATTCTGTCACATGTCGACACTTCATGAAAGTCACTAAAAAAGCACCTAATTTGGAGGATGCATATCTTGAGTTTTCTAACTCCATTGGACCTCATCTCTACACCATTGGAAAGATATTTTAGTTAGCTAAAACTTTCTAGAAGACAGCAAAGTCAAAAAAATTCTAGAAATTCTCTAAACATGATCTTTTTTTTATGTATATGTGAGTTTCCTTAAGGAAACCCCCGTATGTATGCAACTTGCTATATATAACTCTCACGTATGCCTTAAATATGCAACTTTCTGCATTGTAACCCACATATACCTCCTCATGTATGTGACTGTTTTCTCTACAACCCATGTACTCCATCTAAAAATGTCAAAAAAATATGTATTTTGAAATTCGGGTAGTTTGGGTAGTTATGCAACCGACTCCTTCAGTTGTAACTACTTTGTCTTTGACCCTAACTCTTCATGAAGAATATAAATAGAGGTAGGGAGGTCCATAAGAGAGGACTTGAACTTTTGCATTGTCATGCTGGAGGAATTGGATCTCTCTTTGCCCACACCTTTTCCCTAGAAGCATTCTCCTTGGGTTGCAGAGCTTGGAGGCTGAGTTCCTTGGAGAAGAGAAGCAGCAGAACCAAATCAAGGTTGCTTGAGGTGCCCAACTTGAAGAGAAGGTATATTTGTACTTGTTTTCAATATTAATAAAGATGTGATGTCCTTCATCTTCCCAAATTATTGTTCAATGTGTGATTGAATCTTTGTTTATGATCATATTTTGATGTTAATCAGATTATTATTTCATGTTTCTTTCATTATCATTAATTTATATGTGGTCATATTGGTTTGAGGAAGGTATAATTCATTTTGCAGGTCTCTTGGAGCAAGAAAATCAAGAGGAGGATTGAAGGGATGTTTGGATCAGCCTTCGTTTGTCAAGGTATGGACCATTCTAATCTTTGAAACTTGCTTATATATACTTGCAGAACCATTTGCATCTCTCTTTCAACCCTAGTACGTTGATGGCCTCTTAAACCCTAGCCAAAGGATACTTTCCTTTACAACAGAACTGGCAACTCCACTTGGGAGAGCCTTATCTGTTTTGGGTTTATCTGTATTTATTTCATCCTTTTGTAAAGTTTTCAGGTCTTTATTTCTAGTTAGGAAGACTTTATAAGTATGATAACACACTTCCACTGCCTTCCCAAGGCAGGTTTTGACCTTTTTTGGGGTTTTTTCCACCCATACATGAGTTGCAGATTGAATAGTCATGTATCTTGTATTTATACGTGACTTTCTTTACTATCAACCCCCCTATGATACACAACTTGTTAGTAGTGAAACTCATGTATGCTTCTTTAAATAGTGTTTTTTCCTCTTTTGTAGTTTTTCTTCTATTTGAAGGTTATTTGGTAGGTCTTTTGGGGTCCTCTGCAGGTGCATGAATCCAGGGAGTTAGTTGTCATCCCTTTTGGTTATTCTTTATCTGGGGATTTTGTCTTAAACAAGGTTTCAGGCTTTGCTACCCTTCCCATACATATGAACCAGGCTTGCAAATGTCCCCCCAGACTATCAATATAGTTAAGGTAGCCTTTAGTCTCTTTGACATCTAGGGTTCATACACAGGTACACCGGAAGGCTATTTCTAGTTGACCTTGGACAGGCTTGCAAGGTAACCCCGGTAGAAGGTGTGGGAGGGTAGTGGGTGATTCCTCCACTTGTGCTTAAGAACATCTACAGGGATGCCAAGTAACTGTCTATCAGCTTTCTTTTGGAAAGCATATCTTATACTTGTTTTTCTATTTGGCTTTAGGAATTTTAGTGAGTGTTGTGTGGTTTGTCTATACTTAGTGTGCCTTTATATGTGTGCTTTGTAATTTTGGATTCCTTCCAACCTCAAAATTTGTCTCCTAGTTTGAAACTATGGCTAACACCCCTTTTAACACCAACAAAGAGATCCCCTTGCTGGGAACTCCTTGTACTATTCCTCTCACAAGCAATGTTGGTGTTCCTTTGATGGCCACCTTGAATCTGCATGGATTCACCCTAGGGCTACCAGTGTGGTTGTTTTCCAGTCCAACTATCCTAAATACTCCTGATGCTTCTCAAGTAAGCTCATTATATCAAGGGCATCAAAACATAGCTTCCCCTTCACCTATAGTTGATTCTCCTCCTCCTTCTACCTCATGCGGTGAAAGTACTGATACTAGTAACCAACAGTCTAAAAGGAGTAAAAGAAGGAGGAATAGGAAGAAGGTACATAAGCAAGGGGGAACCCTTTCAACCTCTGCAGGTCAATTTGAACCTCACCACACATCCTCTACAGATCATGCTGGGGGCACCCATCCAACCTCTGTAGGTCATGTTGGATCTAAGAACTCAACCTCTGCAAGTCAATTTGATCTTCACCATCCAGCCTCTATTGATCATGCCGGTGGGATCCTTCCAACATTTCCAAGTCACATCAGATCCAGTCACTCAGCCTCTGCAATTCAAGTTGATATTCACCATCCAGCCTCTGTTGATCATGCTGGTAGGATCCTTCCAACCTTTCCAGGTCATGTCGGATCCAGTCACTCAGCCTCTACAATTCATGCTGAGGGCACCCGTTAAATCTCTAATGTTCAAGTTGAACCTCCCCATCCAACCTCTGCAAGTCATTTTGGATCCATCCACCCAGCCTCTATGGTTCATGCTAGGGGCACACACTCAACTGCTGCAAAGCATGTTGATCCTAACCATTCAACCTCTGTAGTTCATGCTGGTGGTGCCCATCCAACCTCTGCAGGTCATGTTGGACCTATTCTCTTAGCCTCTGCAAGTCATGCTGGAGGTAGTCTTTCAGCCTCTGTGGTTCATGCTAGAGACAATCCATCAGCCACTGCAAGTCATGTTGACACTGTTGAAAAGACTACCCATTCAAAACACAAGCCCAAGTTTCCTTGTAATATTTTTGAGGGAGACCACCTTACTTATAAATTCCCTCCTATCATGGAGGTGCAAAGAGTTTGGTTTCATGGCATGTGGGCTTCACTTGTTGACCAATATCCTATCATGTTAGTTCATATTCTGGGTTTTAAAATTATTAAAAATTGAACCAATATATTGCAGGTATTGGGGGGGTGAGGGGTTTAAGGTGGTGTTGGGTAGGGTGGTTTCTAAGGATTGAGATATAAAAAGGGGTGGGAAGGAGGTTTTTAGTATTGGGAGGGGGTTTCAACAAAAATATTTTGGGTCAATATCTCTAGAAATTAAGGGTATTCTTTAATATCCCATGATCGCATGTGCTATGTGAGGTGTTCACTAAGTGAAGTCCCCGTGTTTCATGGTCATCCCATTTTTAAAAATTCTGAAGTCTCTCAACAACCATCCTCTCTTAGTCAAGTTGGACCCAGTATTTCAGCCTCTGATGGTCATGCTGGGGGAAAAATATCAGCCTCTGTAGGTCACACTGAGAGAAAATAGTCATCCACTACTAGTCATGTTGACACCATTGAGAAAACTAGTTTTTTGAAGTGCAAACTTAAGTTCCCTTGTAAGCTATTTGAGGGAGATCATCTTACTCACCAGTAGCCCTACTATCGTAGAGGTGTGAAGAGTGTGGTTCGAGACTCAAGAATTTCCTTCTCCTGAACAACCTATAGTTTCTCCACAACCTACTCAACCTTTTATTGATCAAGTGGTCGAATCAATCTCATCTTTGGTTGATCCCACTCTTCTTTCAGAGAGTGATCCTGATGTGATTGAACCAATGTCACATTTGTTCAATCCCACTCTCCCTTCAGAGAGTGACTTTCAGGAAGCAGTTGAATCGATTTTAGTATCGATCAATACCCCTCTTCCTTTGGAGAGTGAAGTGTCTGCTAGTCACATTTTCTTCACTAATAGTTCAGAACTTAATGAACAAGGGGGAACTGAACTCACTTTGAATGAACCCCCACTGAGCTCTTGGATTGCTTCCTTTGATTAGGATAGCATAGTTGAGCCACACCTTCCTTTTGACGCACCTTTCCAGATAAAGGTTAAAGTTGAACCATACATGATTGCTCATTGTATTGTTGATGAAGGAGCCTCAGTTAGTATTTTGTCTGCTCGTTCTTGGCAAGGCATGGGATCTCCCAGCCTTGTGTCGACTACTAGTCAGTTACTAAAATTTGATAGAAGAACTTGTATAGCCTTGGGAATTCTTGCTCAAACACCTGTTACTTTGGGTGGGAAGACCGTCTTAGTTGACTTCATGGTGATAGAAGACCCCTTGGACTTCAATATGCTCCTCAGATGTGTTTATGTCTATGCCATGCAAGATGTGGTGTCAAAGAAATGGTCACTATCGATCAGTTGGATTTTCTTGATCCAACTCCTGAACTAACTAGAGACTAGGTCTTTCCTTTATTGATTCCCAGTGTTTCTATAGACACTACCCCACCACAGGTGAGCTATGTGGCCTCATGTTATTTGCATCCAATTGCTACTATGAAGCAGCCTTTGTTTTCATGCTTACCTTCCTAGGAATTGGTCCCAGCAGTTGACCAGGAGAGTCATCCTATACAGACCATGGAGCCCGCTCTCCACTCTATCGATCCATTTGAAATTTTAGACATGTGTCCTATCTTGAATGATCTCCTTCCTTCAGATGAAGTCTTCCTAGAGTCTTTGATACAGTTTGACCTTCTATTGGATGTTGGTTTAGTTGTGACTAAGTCTAACCCTAATTTTCTTAGTAAGCCTATTATTCCCATGGATCGGTCTTCTTATGTTGGTATTGTTGAGTCTTTGAAATCTCCTTTTGATCAGCAAGTCAGTGATCTTGATGAGTTTGATTTTTCTTATGAATTTTTCAACTCCTGTTATACTGAGTTTGTTCTTGCAGACTCTATCTCCCTTGTTGATTTTTTCTCTCCTTCTGAGGTTGATCTTACTGATTATAAACCCTCAAGACTTGGTGTTATAGAATATTCTTCAATTGATTCTTCCTCGACTTCATCTTTTGTAGAAGATAGCAAAGTGACATGTGTTTCTGCCAAAGTGACCTACATCAGAACTTTTCTTTTGAATATGATCCCGATGATGTTGTTTCTTGGAGACAGGTTTCTTAGTTGGATTCCCAACTATTTACTGGCCTCACCTTGTTGTTCAAGTTTTAACTGCATTTTCATGTGCGCTGCTCGCGCTTATGAGCCTGATGTCAGCTTCCACACTTTTAGCTCGCTGTATAAGCCCTCATCTTTGTTCTCATCCTCTCTAAGCCTTGTATCATTTCGCCTTTGTAGATTGACACCTTTTACCTTGAGGGAGTGTCTTTACCTTGCTCATGTTCCTTGAATTATTCATAGGTTTGTTCCTCGCGCTTGGAACTAGTTTCACTTGCCCCTAACACTCGTCTCCTCACATTTAGAGCATTCTTTCTGCTCTCCTTCAAGCTCGTTAAAAGCAGTAAGGAGGTCGCAAGTTGACTTTTTCAGACTCATTAAAACTTCATGGGAAAGATATTGAGTTTCTTTAGGCCCAATTTTGACTCCTCAAAATAGACTTGACTACTGAGTAAACTTGTCTGTTCATGCTCGTTAAGAATATGTGAATGGGAATCCACATTGGTGGTAGGTTATCGCTTTCTCGGACCATGTGGAATAATACGAGAAAGGAACACTCTCTTTTCTACAAGAATTGAGAAGAGTATTCTCAGGCATAGGTTTATCACTTTTCTGGACTTGAGGGACTAAAATTACGAAAAAGGAACCCCTGGTATGAGCTTAGTTTTCTCTTTTTCATGCTTTGGACCTAAACATGAAAAAGATTTCGAGTGTACTTTATGTCTTTGTCATGCTCATTAAACACTAAACAACAAAGCATCGAGTTTATTATTGTAAGCCCCATTTATCGTAATCAAATGGATCTTTCAAGTGATCTTGCCTTCCTTCACACTTGTAAAAATTAGGCTATATGTTTCTTTTGAAGGAGCGTTGGGTAGGTGGTAATTTAACCTTTTTCAGACCTTCCTAACTAAGTACGAAAAAGGTGTGCCTTACTTCTTCGGAAGCTAAGAGAGTTCTTCTGTGGTTTGTTTTATACTTTTCCAGCCTCAGGAGACTAAATTGGACGAAAAAACATCCCCCTAGAGTCTTCTTTGGAGTTTTTAGACTCTCTAAACTATGAAAACACCATCGAGCATGTACTATTTCAGGCTCATAAAATCCAAGAATCAGTGCTTTATCAAGAATTCTTCTATCTCTTCTTCGAGCTTGCTAAAAATGAAGATGGTCCCGAGTTTGATTTCTTGGACTCGTTAAACCTTTACAAGAAAGAGGGGAAGGGAAGTTTATTCACATGTTTTTTACATCATGGCAGTAAGTCATGTTTCCTTGAACAAAGCACAAGTTTTGAGTCTATCAACAATTGGGTCCTATTCTTTGACCTTAACCCGATTCATATTTTTTTACTCCTCCCATTGGTTTCTTTTCCAATTATATGGGGAATTTGTCAATGTCTCCTACATTGAATATTTGTGTCGTTAGTCCTTTCATGTCAAAATATTCGTAAGTCACTTTTCTTTCGTGCTCATTATTCAAGTATTAAACCTTTGTCGGCCATTCTGCAGTTGCCTTGACCTTTTGTGTCGGTCATTCCCTGGTATGAGTTCATTACATCATGTCTTTTGTGGTCCTTGTCATGAAATTCAATACCAATTCTAGATCCAATTAGTCTTTGACTTACCTCGTGTTGGATAATGAAGGATGAATTAATGCCTTCCTTCCAACGGATCTCTTCCTATCGACTGCAACACCTCTTGCTCTGGGAATGAGATTTAGAGATTGATGACAGTACCTTGGGGATTGTAGTCATCAGTGGCAATTTCCCTCGCTATTGGGTAGTGGGAATGCCTTAATGTCTCCTACTCAATGGATTCTTCAAGTGTTCAACTTCAAGTCCTTGTATTCACACTTGTTAGAATGTACTAGGTACCTTGGTGACCATTTTCATTAATGGTGGCTTCCCTCGAGTTTGTTAATGGTTCTCATCATTGACTGGTAATCGAACAGTTTGCTCCATGTCTGACTTCAGCTCCTTTATTCACATGGTTAGGATTCATACCTTTTTTGGGCGGTTTGGATTGAAGACCTCAGGCCGACAGTAGCATCGTCATTTTGCTATTGCCCAAGTTGGAAAAGACCTTGTTACATTTTATTTGACATTTCACTGATACATAGATCCACCTTGTATTTTTGTGGCTATGATCGATTGTTGAGCATGGATCCAACTTGTTCATTTGTGGCCATGACTCCTTTAGATTTGATATGGTGCCTTTTTTCATATTGAGCGATGATGATAGTTTCATCAGTTATACATATGTTGGATCTGCCCATATCTTTATGGCGATGATTTGTATATGGACTTGTATGTACCAGAGATCAGTTTTTTTCTGACATTCATCTCTCTTTCGGGTACCTTTGTTTGAGCCTTTTGATCTTGGATTCTCTGCTCTCTCCATACTCAGTTGTTTCCTTTATAATGTATTCCGGCTATCATCTTCCCCTATAACCTCATACATTAGGGGGCATCTGTTATAGCTCAAAATGACACATCTCTTCCTGTGACCACTTTCCCATGATTTTGTTGCATGTCAACACTTCTATGATGACACTTCATGAAAGTCACTGAAAAAAAACCTAACCTGGAGGACCCATATATTGAGTTTTTTAACTCCGTTTGACCTCATTTCTACACCATTGTAAATATATTTCAGTTAGCTAAAAATTTCAAGAAGACAACAAAGTCTGAAAATGCCTAGAAATACCCTAAAAATGAGCTTTTTTTTATGTATATACATGTTTCCTTAAGGAAACCTACGTATGTACGTGACTTGCTATATATAATACTCATGTACACCTTAAATACATGAATTTCTACATTGCAACCCATGTATACCTTGTCGTGTATGCAACTATTGTCTCTACAACCTACGCACGCCTCCTGAAAATGTCAAAAAAATACGTATTTTGAAATTCAAGTAGTTTGGGTAGTTATGCAACTAACTCCTTCAGTTGTAACTACTTTGTCTTCAACCCTAACTCTTCATGAAGCATATAAATAGAGGTAGGGAGTTCTATGAGAGGGGACTTGGACTTTTGCATTGTCATAGGAATTGGAGCTCTCTTTTATCACACCTTTTCCCTAGAAGCATTCTCCTTGTGTTGCAGAGCTTGGAGGATGAGTTACTTGGAGAAGAGAAGTAGTAGAACTAGATCATGGTTTCATGAGGTGCTCAACTTGAAGAGAAGGTATATTTGTACTTGTTTTCAATATTAATAAAGATGTGATTTCCTTATTCTTACCAAATTATTGTTCAATGTGTGATTTAATCTTTTTTTATGATCATATTTTCATGTTAACCAGATTATTATTTCATGTTTCTTTGATTATAATTAATTTATATGTGGTCATATTGGTTTGAGGAAGGTATAATTCATTTTGCAGGTCTCTTGGAGCAAGAGGAGCAAGAGGAGGATTGAAGGGCTGCTTGGATCAACCTTCATTTGTCAAGGTATGAACCATTCTAATCTCTAAAACTTGCTTATATATACTTGCAAAACCCTTCGCATCTCTCTTTCAACCCCAGTACGTTGATGGCCTCTTAAACCCTAGCCATATGATATTTTCCTTTACAATAGTAGTTTTATATACAATTTTTGGTCATTTTGTTTAGTCACTTATCTCCCATTGTTCGTTCACTTATATCTTATTTTTTTCTTACTAATTTAGTTGTTTGTAACCGCTATTATAATATCATTAGGGAATGGAGAAATTGATCCACCAACCTCCTGGTTGTAAGGTAGGCGCTCTTCCATTGAGCTAGCACCCTTTAAAAATTTGGGAACCTAACTTAAAAATTACTTTATAATGGTAAAATATATCAATACATAATTTTGAGTATCTAATGGTCAAAAAATGATGATAGATTGTATAAGTTCACAATATATGACAAAACAGGTTATGAAATCCATAAACCATTTCTAGGAATTTAAAAAAAACTCTAGAAATGGGCTTAATGGGATTGAAA